>VWPU01005873.1:0-60806 GCA_013398955.1 Callaeas wilsoni
AAGAAGAACCCAAACCCTTACAGATCCCTTCTTTCACTCTTCAAGGAAAATTCCCCTACTGGTATATTTTTTGAAATCTTGGTAGCAGAAGAAAATGTTAAATTTTACATTCCCTTTTCATCATGGTAAGAATGCATTAGTTCAAGAGCAGTCAAACATTTGCATATCTTCCCATTTTACAGGTGATGAAGTGAGAATAAAGAGGTCATGCACCATGTTCGGTGTGAGGGAAAATTAGCAACTTGCACTGTGTGAGTTCAACACACCTCTGGGGTGGTGGAATTTCAGCACTGGAGATGGTGGGAGGCTTAGGTATTAAGGTCTTTGGATAAGGAAGGAAGGTTTTTCCTCCTCAGTAAAACTACTTCAAAAACTGATGGATGCACACAATATAATCTCCTAAACCAGGGAACCAAGAGGAGAGAAACTGGAGTCTATGCTGTATAAGCCTGTATTTCCATTTTTGTTATGAACAATATTCTGTTCTTTGAATTATTACTGAAATTTCCTGAAAAAAAAATTTGCTAAAGCACTGACACTATTGCAAATTGGCCAGGTAGTGCTCACAATGAGCTAAGAAGGTCTGTACATTCAGTAGTAAACAGGGAATTTTACTGTAACAACTCCAGTTTGAAAATCACCCAGCTTTGTGGATGGTTTAACTTCCCAAACTTGTATCAGGTTAACTTGATTTTGAAACATGCAGGCAGTGGTGCTTATATAAATAACTGTACATATTTCATCATTGCATGGTTAAGTGTTTAGCTTGATACTTGTGGTTGCACACACACATGCATATGGAGAGAGAGGGAGAGAGAGAAAGAGACACATACCTACAGTGACAGACTGTAACTTCAGAGTCCTATGGGTTTTTGTAGTGAAGAAAGGAAAAGATAAGTTAAGATAAAAAGAAATATGCAGTCCTTTTTATGGTGGCCTATAGAAAATAAAAAATTATAACATTTCTTTAACCAATTTTCTTTCTGCACAAATACCTGATCATTGTCAATTCTAACATATTTTATGCTTGACTGTTCTCATATGGTTTCTTTTTAGATGGTTCTTTAATATGCTCTTGAAATCTGTTACCCTGCAATTACTAATGCCTTATTATTTCATGAAGCAGTTGTTTTTATTCTGTACATCAGATGGTACAGGCAGAACTTTGATACCTATCCTCAGCTCTTAGGTCTCACAGTCACCTCCACCCAAATGTGCAAAACTGTTTGAAAATTCTGCATTCATGGGGTTTTTTTCTTCTAAAGCTCTAATCTGCATTACCAGGGGAAAGACTTTTGGCAGGGCAGGTAGAGGCACTCTGCCTAGTGACAAGTGTTCAGGGCAGGGTTGTTTATTACCAAATTTTACACCTGGTGTGTTAATAAGCACCACACTTGTACCAGAGGATGTGTAGAAAGGAGAGAGATTTGGTCATTCCTTTTCATTACTTGCCTCTTCAGGGCATGACAGGAGGAGCTTCATCTGTCCTGTTTTTCCTCTTCCATTTGTACTTTAGTCCTGAGACTCGCACGAAGGCAGAGAGACTGCCCCAGGTCTTACAGATGTAATTTAGCTCAAATCATGCCTGTCTTCCTGACACAGCCACTGGCCTGTGTCTCCAGGCCCTGTGCATACCGACTGCAGCAGCAGGATTTCCACCCTGCAGGAGCACTCAGACAAGATCTTGTTGCGTCCTGTGTAGCAGAGTATCCTATATTCCATCTCTTTCCCAGCTAGCGCAGCTTTGCTGTATGACTTGCATTTCACTCTAAAGCGTTGAGACTCCTGGATTTGCATTATTTTGCTGGCTTTTGAGGGGATGGCTGTTTGCCTAACTCCCCTAAAACATGTTCCTTACATATTCTCATATCTCTAATATTTTGTAAAATCATGTTGCTTTGGATGAGATAGGCAGAAAGGGGAGTATACTTGTTAAGTTCTGAGTCAGTCTGGCGGGAAATACTGGGGAAACCTTGGTGACTTTTTCTTTCCTCTGAGTTCTCATACGCCTCAAGGAATACTGCAGAAATGTAACAAGGCAAATGACTTTTAAAATTCTTTACAACCTATCCATCTATTTAAAGTAAGCTAAAATGTATGTACATTTTTCACTGGAAATTTTACTCTAAAATATCTTATGCCTTCCATAATTTCTTGTCTTGTAAGAATATGTAATTGTTCATGATCAATGGATATTTGCATACTAAAATTAGAGTAGCATTTACATAGATAAGATATGTGATAATACTGCTATAGACAGAGGGCTGGAGATTTCTGAGTCCTGCTCTCTGTTCTGTTATCAGGTTGACTCTATATACGTTCTCATTTACAAAACGTTTACTTAGGACTATTATAAGATGAACACATTTTGCTGAGTAAATTTCTTGTAAGGAATAACTAGTTTGAATAAACAAGGGCTTTCTTTTATATTCTGTTTCCTACTCTCACTATTCAGGAGAATGATTTGTCAATATATATGGGGGGGTTATTCCAAATGATTTTGCTTAATTTGTCATTATGCTGGTTGTGAGCATGCTGTACAGTAGCACGTTTTTTGTGAGCATTTCCTAGTTTTAAATTCTGTGGTTAAGTTCTTACTGCGTAAAACTGCATGTAAGGATGGCAAGACTTCTGATTTTCTTCCTTTACTGAGTACAGCTCCTACTGTCTAACGTCATACTGAAAATATTCATAGCTATTGCAGGATCCGTATTGGTCACTTATGATTTGTTTCCCAATGTTTGCATACAGTTGATAATTTCTCTGTATAATTCTGTGGTCTGATTATTTGTAAATATATGCTTCAGTGGTCACAAAGTATACAATCACAGGCATAATAAATGTAGCAAGTCTTCAGTTAATACTCATGAGTGTATTCACCTTCTTCTAATTACTGAATGTCCAGTTCTAAGAATTGTTCTTGGTGCTTCACTGCTTCAGTTATAGTTATATTTGTAAGTCTGAAGCAAAAACACCTGCAACTGCTCTCAGATGGACAATTTTGAAAGCAATCTGAATGCATTTGCTATTAGACATATAACTGCCTGCTTCCCTCCATGAACCACTTATTTGAACTACAATAATCACATAGTAATCAAAATCTCCTATTGAGATAAAGGCAAATGTAAATACTGAAATAGTGTATGACACCTTAGCTCTATTTCACTATTGAAATGGATTGTGTATCAGAGTTTCCAGTGGATATAATTATTTATAATCTTTTATGGAAATTACAATAAGTCTAAATTGGAGAAAAACTGCACACTGGCAAAATGTCAGATTTTTTGCATTATTAGGAGATTTGCATTAGTTCTGAATCATATAAAACAATAAATACTAAGCTAATTGCTAGATGCTAACTGCAAATGTTCCCTGGAAAATTCAAGTCACACTCATTTTTGGACATATCTTCCTGGATATTTCAGTTACGGATATTATTGCAGCTTTTAAAAAACAGGTGTTTTGCCATACCAGTATTTTTTTAGTTTTTCTTTCTTAAATCATTTATTTATATTCAGACTGTGCTGAGAGTATTTGTCTTTTGGAATAATTCAAATGCTGTGTTGAGGACTTTAGAAATAGCTATAGTTTTGACTCCTTTTTCTAAGTCAAAATATATGTAATAGTTTTCAGGTGTTGACGTGACTATTTTAAAAAAACCGTGATGGGTTCAGATTCACAGCATGGATTTAATAGGTGTATTTTGGAGGCATTTCCAAGCAGACACCGTGCACAACGTCATTCTTGTAGAGAGTTGCTTTGGGTGGCCATCTAGTGGTGCAAATTTGATTGCCGGAAGGAAAGGCGAAACTGATCTTCGTGCTCCTTCAGGTAAGGTTGAAAGGGTGTAAGATGAAATCATCTCAAGATATACATATTTCAGCCAAAAGGAAATAATCCCTATATGAATACTAAAAAGCATATTAATAATAATAATTACATAAATACTCAATATTGTCATTAATTTTCTAGATTAAATTACTTTTACTGTTTATCTACTCTAAATCAAACATTATTTTTGTCATGACTGTTTTCTAGTTTTTCATAATGTCTGGCATAAATATTAAAAACCAGATGGAATTTCATGTCCAAATTTGGCATACTTGCTTTTTCCTTTTGGTGTATATTCATGGAGGCTTAAAATTTCAAAAATTACATCCTGCATGTTCTGGACAGTAGAAATAAAGTCTATTCTTAGACCCATATGGTCTCTTGCATCTGCCAGTAGACTTATGTTGTCTTATGAATTAATTTAGTACCACAGAAAAATTTTATTTGCAACTACCTTAACAGCAGCCACTGTTGAGAGTGGCACAAGTCAGACTTGTTCACACTCAGCCAGTTTTGCTTATATATAAATGATAAAAGATGCAAGAATAGGAAGATTGTCTCTGTAAAGTGAAGTACTGTTTCACAGTAACCAAGTAGGCTGTAGGCATTGCTTCCCCAACAAACCTATAAAATCTTGGAAGTGTTGTACAATATTGATTTTTTTCCTTAAAACAGTGTGATGAAGAGACAAGAGGGCTAGACTTCATGTGTGTAAATCATATAATCTTAAAAATCAACAAATCCCTTTTTCCTGTAGAATTTTTATTAAGAGAGATGCGTGATTGTTCACTGGGACTTCAGAACTGCCACTGATTTTATTAGAGGAGTTGCTCACACAGCTCAGCAATAAGCAAAGCTGCCAGCCTTTAAGATAAGTAACTATGCTATTGTGTTATGTGTGTTAGGTCTGTGCTGTGTGGAGGGAAAAGCTGCCTAGAGAAAATGTTCAGCATTGACCTTCATGGTCCTTGAGAAACAGCTCACTGCAGCAACAACGTCAGGCCTTTGTGAAAATGAACAAGTTGAGAGCGAGCTTTATGAGCCTGGAGGAGAGGACGACTGTGGTTTTCCCAGGTGGAGAACTGCGGTTTTCCATCTGGGGGGAGCATAACCACATTGAAGGTGGAAGGCAGGGGTGGGCCTGCAGCATGGGGTGGGATCATCTAGCAGCTGCATGTGTGTCACTGCCCATGACTGTGTGAAAGCCTCATGTGATAAAAACCAGCTTTATTTTGTATTAAATGTGAAACTATGGCTGCCTTGAGGGAAAGGGAAGAAATAACAGGAATGCCTGGTGGTGTCCTTTAAGAAGAAAGGCTGCTTGGAAGAAGGTTCAGCTTGATCCTTTTTGGGAGCCCAGAGCAGATGCTATGCAGTTGGGACCTGACAGGTCCAGGGTAGGGAATCATTAAGACAGATGGGGAGAGTCAGGTAGCAGCTGTCTTGTACAGCCTGTTATCCCCCAAGCACTCTCAGGTTTATGAACAGAAATCCGTGTGGTAGCTAACACTGCTGAGGCATGTGGCTTTAGCCGTTCCCTCAGAAGGGAAACAGATGTAATAGTTCTGAGAGTTTGTGACTGTACAAAGGGATTTGAGACAGTTCTGAAGCCTACAGGTGAATGAGATGGATAGCACTACGGGACTGAGAGTTTCCAGGGTTTCTGGGTTTGGTTTTTGGGGTGTTTGTTTGTTTGTGTGTTTTGTTTTTGGATGTTTGATTTGGTGGGGCTTTTGTGGTTTGGGGTTTTGTTTTGGTTTCTTTTGGAGGTGGGAGGGAGGGTGAGATTCTGTTGTTGTTTGTTTGGGATTCTTTTTGTGGTTGTTTTAGAGAAGTACAAGATGTTCCAGCGCTTGAAGCATCTGGAATCTCATGATTTATCACTGGGACTCCTTAATGATTGGTATCACAAATTGTGTTACTTGTCCTGTAGCTTCCATCTCTGGTGCACTTCCTGTTTATGCTTGAGTAATGACAGGACTTTCTTGGTAATCCAAGCAGGACTCTTGCCCGATTTTTTGTTCATCAAGGTGCATTGTTCTTACCCTGAAGGAATTGATCCTGGAGTATCATCCAGCTTTCTTGGACCCCTCTTCCATGCAGGGCACGTTCCCACGGGATTCTTCCAAGAAGATCCCTGTTTAGCTCTCCTGAAATCCATGCTGAAATCTTGCTGTCATTTCCTCCTTGCCTGATACTGAGCTCCACAAGTTCATGCTCACTGCAGCCAAGGCTACCCCCAACTTCCACACCTCCAAGACTTTCCCCTTGTGTTAGAAAAAGGTCAAACATCACACTATTCCTTGTGGGATCCTCCACTACATATGTCAGGAAGTCATCATCAGTGCTTTCCAGGGAGCACCTGGACCGTTTGTGTTTAACTGTGTTGCTTCTCCAGCAGAGGTCATGGTAGTCAAATTTCCTCACAAGGACGGATGCCTGTGACAGAGGATGTTTCAAGCTGCCTGTAGAAGGTCCCTCTTCCTCTTCTGGATCAGGGAGCATGGAGCAAACACCCACAACACTGTCCTGCCCTGACCTCTCTGGCTGCCTTCTGGATTTAGATCAAGACAGTGGGGATGATGACCAGTCTCCTGTGAAATGTGCCATGGGAGCTTAACTACTCCAGTGAGCCAGAAGCTGTGGAAACATGCCATATATAAAAATCGTATATTGGCTCCTGGAATGGCTGTGATTCAGTAATAGCTCTTTAAGAAGAATGATCCTTCCTGACTCAGCAGTGCTGCACCTTTTGTCCCTTTCTTCTCATTGACTGGAGTCACAAAATTGCCTTAAAAGAAAACACAACCCCATGGCACACCAAAATATATCTTTGGCAATGTTTTTGTTTACCCTCTGAATGTTCAACTGTTCTCCTGAGAAGAAAAAGCTTTTTTGGCTTTATGCTCTGTAGTTTCCTTTTCCCACACAAGAGCAAAGTAAGTAGAAGAGAAAACATTAAAGAATGTAGCAGATGTGTACCTGGCTGGAAGAAAAAGGAAGTGTCTGTTACTAAGCTATTATTGTCATAACTGTGGTACAACCAACTATGTAATAATTATATATATGCATTCTGCAAAACCAATACAGGAGGTTTAACCTGAATGTTTATTGTGATAGTTTATTCTGTACTGCAACTATAAAAAACGGTAGCAGAAAAACGTGATCTAATTTTGTAAGATCTAGAGCAGGAACCATAAAAGGCTCTTTCGACACAATGAGATCCCCCATTATAGTTATAAAAATGAGGACAAAGTTTGAACCTTACTTGGCACAGTTTGCATTATTTGTTCTTTCTGTGCATGTGCTGGGTTTTTTTCATCTATATCTCATATTCTGTTGCTCTTTACTAACTGCTTTTTACATTTCTAATGCCATTTCTTTTTACACTATGTGCTTTAATATAGCTCTCCCTCACTAATTAAAATAACTGCCTCTGTTAAAATATTACTGCTTTAAGTAAAATGAATGGTACGCTGATTAGAATAATTCATTATAATGCCAGACCAAAGGGAAGCATAACCTTTTAGAGTCTGAAGTAAAAGCAGCAATGGCGCTACTTAAACTCTTTCTTGACTAGCTCTGCTCTAGAAAGGCTTCCTCCTGACTCACTTCAACAATGTTGCAGAGCAAATGTGGCTTTGGTGCCTGGCAAACATGTAAAGGTCCAGGCTTTGCAACCCGCTTAAGGCTGAGTAGCAGCTAACAAATATTGGCTGTGTCTGTACAGAAGGACTCATGGTGAAGACCACCATAACCTAGTTTCTTGATAACTAAGTTAAAATAATTAGGAAGTGGGAAAGGTGCTTTTGTGACTGTGCTTCACTTGCACAGCCAGGGAGCTCAGTGGCATCTTATGATGGGAAAGATGTGTGCCAAGGCAAGGTTGCACCTCCATGCTTGGAATCAGAAAGCTGAGAGAAACTTCCCTACCTGAGTTATGGTGTTGAATTTGCACCATCCTGAGTTGTGCCTAGTACAGCCATTACTTGCAATATTGTAAAACTTCCACTGACATGTTCTGGATAATGGTTAAATATAAGAAATCCCGTGTAATAAATTAAACAATGAAATGGTTTCACAGAAAGACTCCTTACTCATTGTATGTTACTGTAATGACACACAACCGTGGATCTTGAAATGGCGCTTTATGCTTCTTTGTCTGATCGGACTCCAACTTTTGCTGGCTCTGTGATTTCAGTGAAGTGTCTCTGTTACCCGTCCCCAGCTGATCATCAGACAGGATGGTGGGCTCGGGTGGGTACAGTGTGCACGGCTGCTATTCACTTAAGTGTCATTACAGATCTAAAAAAGATAGATTGGCATGTGAAGAATGGAAACTGTATTACTGTTTTCTTTCAGCACTTGCAACATCAAAGTAATGTTTCTCTAGTAGTTTCCACTGTGATTTATCCAGAACAAAGATGATTTTGAATTGCAAGAGCCAAAGAAAGACAGAAGAGAGACAAAAGGGAGGATGAGACACTGGGAAACAATTCAATTCTTCCAGTGATATACTTTGCCCCGTGACATGTCTTTGCTGACTCTGCTTTTGTATCCTTGTTGTAAAAATGCCCAGTGGACAATTTATTCAACTGGATGAATGATTTTAGACTGTTACACTTGAAACTGACGAAAAAGCAAGCAAAAATGTCAGCTTGGATATTGTCAGGACACAGCGTGAGCCAGATGTTCCAGGAAAAGTGGGGCCTCCCCAGGACAGGCAGGACAGGAGGTAGTAGGGCAGGTCCTGGATGGAGAGGACCTGCTCTGCCCATCCCAGCATGAAAATCAGACTCTAAACAGCATATTGTTACCCAGGCCACTGAAACCATAAGGGAGAGAAATCTCACTTTCTGTTTGTTTATCTTGGCATAATGGCTTTGGTTCTTAACTCAGAAGAAATGACAGGCTGTGGCCACTGTGTTCTTGTTAACAGTTAGGGACAGTTCACTTTGCATGTGATGGATGTTTTACAATTACTAATCTTTAAATTGCAGTAGTGCAGCTGGAAAGGAATGAAGAAGCTACTCAGAAGATAAATGAGTACGACAGTTAATTAAAGATATATAGTTTCCACTTGAAGCAGTTCTATGCTTTTAAGGAGGAATTGTAGGTGACGGGGAGGTAAGCTTGAAGAAGCATAGGGAGAGAACTTTGAAAAAGCAAAAAGTACAGTTTGTGAGTGTTGTACTGGAGGGTCATTGCAAATTACAGCACAGTTCCACTGAAGAAGGTCTTCATATGTATGTATCTCAGTGAGATCACTATTTAAAGGCAGGTATTGTGTTACTTTACACAGTTTAGCTTAATGAGGGTGGGGAAAAAAAGGCAATTTGGCAAAAAGTAAGGAGGAAAAGCTGTTGAAGTAAAACAGAATGAGGGGAACTTCATGTAAGATCTACTATACGGTGTACAGATCCTCTGCCCAAAAGTCAACAGACATTTTACTAATGATTTAAAAAATATCAGGAT
The DNA here is from genome assembly GCA_013398955.1 of Callaeas wilsoni. NCBI lineage: Eukaryota > Metazoa > Chordata > Aves > Passeriformes > Callaeidae > Callaeas > Callaeas wilsoni. Next base: position 9,307 of record VWPU01005873.1, read on the forward strand.
CAAAGACTCTGTTGTAGTATCTGCCAGGCAGAACTACGTGCATATTATCTCTGTCAAAGAAAAATATTCTGAGCACAGTCATCCAATTAAACAAATTACCTATTAGTCACTTGGATGTCAGGAAATTGAGGTAAGCTCACCAAAGACATACCACGTAGAAAGACACATCATCTAAAGAAACGGATCCAGTACTTCATCCTTTCCTCTTGCTTGTTCAATTTTTCAGACACAAAATTAATGGCAGAAAACTAGCTTTTAGTCTATATTTCTATATTTTTTCTGACCTGGATGCGGGCTTGGGTGCATTCTGCTGCCAGGCAGTGGGATGTTCAAAGTCTGGAAAGAAACCACCAGTTGTTTCTTTCTGTATTGGAGACACTACAGGCCAATGGGCCCTTTCTGAGGTTTAGCTGTGCTCTGCAGATACATAGCTCATGGCTGAAAAGGAACCGGTGGCAATTTTTTCTTCTTTGTGGCATCAGGATCTATCAGGCAAAAGGTCTGTGGGGTTTCTTGCTTTGGTTTGATTTTGTTTTTCTCATTCTTGCAGAATATCTTAAAGAACCTAACAACATACTACAGAAGAGAACCAAAATAAGCCAAGCAGACTTTTGTTTGGCTAGGATGAAAAATTGTTAAAAATAAACTATCTTCTCGTCCTGCTTGTTTGTTTGTTTGTGTTTTTTATTACCTTCTTAGTTTTGTCATGTGTTTGAGGGAAAAAAAGTTGACAAGTCCCTACACATTTTATGGTGTCAGCAGAACCCCTACCAGACACAAGTGCACATCAGGCAGTGCAGAAATAGCTGTATGTGTGGGAGAGGAAAATGCACTACCCATCTGGCTCCAGGATTTCTTTTAATCAGTATTTTTTAAAATGTAAATAGTATTTAATACTTGGCCAAAGGGGGTTTCTCGTTTCTCTTTTCTTTTTTCTCTTTTTCCTTCTCTTCTCTTCTCTTCTCTTCTCTTCTCTTCTCTTCTCTTCTCTTCTCTTCTCTTCTCTCCTCCTCCATTGCATTTCTTTACTGCCTTATCCCAAAGGGAATGCCTTACCACGACAACTACATCCAAGCCAGCATTGCTCAGTACTTCTGTCTCAGGTGCTGCTGGAGATGCAGTGAAAAGCCTCCAGGTGCTTCCAGAACCAACAGCAGACACTGGAGCAAGTCTCCTCTCAGAGGTACCAGGGGAGCTTAGAGGCACAGATAGAAATACTCTAGAAATGGGAATCCTCCTGCTGAATGGCAGAAGAAGTCACAGATCTCGAGGGAGAAATGAGTAGGGAGAGAGCAGAAGAAGCTGCTTTTCTGTTGTTGAATGATGCCCAAGACAATACCAGGCTCCAGATAGCTCTGCTTTGAAGAACTGCAGTAGGATTGTACTATAACCTAAAAAGAGAATTAAATAAATTCCCTTTGACTAAAGTTTAGTCTTAAAGCAGCTGTTCAGTGTATTTATTTGTTTAGAAATTAATAGCGCATATACATCAATAAGAAAAATAAATAAGAAGTCAACAGAATACAGCAGAGTCCCTATTTATCAACAAGCAAGATGTATTTCTTACCACAAAATTCAATGACATTCCATGAAAAGGATGCCCAAGCAAATAACATGTACTGTGCTCACAGCCTGGCAAATGCAATCTCTCTTAAGCTGTGAGGATATAGGTCAGGAGGAAAGGAAAGGAAAGGAGAAGAAAGGAAAGGAAAGGAGAAGAAAGGAAAGGAAAGGAGAAGAAAGGAAAGGAAAGGAGAAGAAAGGAAAGGAAAGGAGAAGAAAGGAAAGGAAAGGAGAAGAAAGGAAAGGAAAGGAGAAGAAAGGAAAGGAAAGGAGAAGAAAGGAAAGGAAAGGAGAAGAAAGGAAAGGAAAGGAGAAGAAAGGAAAGGAAAGGAGAAGAAAGGAAAGGAAAGGAGAAGAAAGGAAAGGAAAGGAGAAGAAAGGAAAGGAAAGGAGAAGAAAGGAAAGGAAAGGAGAAGAAAGGAAAGGAAAGGAGAAAAACAAAAACAAAAACAAACAAACAAAAATCAGTTTAGGGCTCTTCCTGTAACTACCTTGACTGAGTAGTGTTTAGGAAGGCATTTGTCCAAGGTTTGTAATTTCTGCTGTGTATACATGCCTTAGTTTAAGTTCTCCATGAAGATTATTCTAGGAACAATGTATAAGACAAATCTAACTGTGAGTAGCACTTTAACAAGGAGGAACAGCTGTGTTTTACTGGTTTGGATAGACAAGACCTGTGATGCTTAACTTGTGACAAAACTTCAATCCCTTAAAAAGCTGAATCCAATAAAATTGCCTTCTCATTTACACCGCTCTCCTGTGTGCACCTAATGAGAGTCAGGTTCTTTGCTCTGTTACTGCAACAGTATCTCAAGACGAAGTTCAAACAGCCTTAATAGAATAGAGAATTTCCTGAGGACAAATGAAAAAGATAATTTGAATTTAATACACCTCCTGATGTCTTCCCAGCCACAGAAAAAAGTAAGGAGTTTAGAGGAGAAGGATGTCAAGGGATGATGTATTTGGATGGAGCATCACTTCACTGTCTACGGATTTCGTGCTGGATTTTGTGCAAATGACTTAAAAATATCACAAGTTCCTTGGCTGGTGTCCCTTTCCTCACCTCTTCCAGATTCTCCACACTGCTCTGACAATGCTGGCAATGTGAAATGGGTATCTCCATGTGGCTGCGGAAGTACTCCTGTTCCAGCTCCAGGTGCTGCTGTCAGAGTATGTCAGGAGAAAGGGAGGTACTTTAGCTGCTGATGTGTTAAAGTGATCCTTCAATGCTGCAAACACTTTCAGGGGGCTGTGGCTGTCATGTTCAGACAAAATAAGACTGGAGTTCAGCTATGATGACTGGTAGTTCTAGTCAAATTAAATTATTGAGAAATGGGAGAGCAATGAGGGCTATGGCTGGCAGTCCTAATTTCAATTACCTGTGATTAGACTATGCACGGAATGTTTGTGAACTTCAAATTCACATCTGCTCATTGAATAATGCAAATCTCATCTATAAGGGTCTGAGAATTTGTCTTCATGAAAGCACTTGCTTGCCAGGTTAGCAAGCTGCTGAACCTCCATGCTCCTTCCAGAACACAGGTTATTCCTGTGGTAAGAAGCCATTAATTTTTGGATCTCAAGGCAACGCAACACTGTTTTCCAGAGAGTACGGAGAGAGTATCTGCGTTATTATGATTTCTGCCTTATTTATTCAGCCGACTCTAGTCATGCCTCATATCCAATATGATAATTTGTGGGCTTGATGCACATGAAAGAAAGAAGTAGTCTTATCTATTGCCAAAAGCTTTAATATATTTTTATGTTGCTACCTCTTCACAGAGTATTTTACCACTCCTGAAAAGAGTTCTGATTTTAGGATTAGTTGCACTGAAGGAGTACTAAGGGAAGAAAAATTCTCTGTTCATACTGTAAGATAACCTTTACTATGCTAGTTTGATGGAAATCACTTGCATAGATATTATTTCAGGTCAAGAAGTCTTATTTGGTATTGACCATCAGAAGATGATATGGAGAAGGAGCAGTGGACACACCTCTTGGCCCATGTTTAAGCTGAGAATAACAGAACATTTGCAAAATGGAGGTGATTTCTTAATTATAATATCATTTCTTAGCCTTTCATCTTCAAGAGATGAGGAATGTGAATTAACAGTATACTTTGAACACTGCAAGATACAATAGAATCATTGCAGCACAGGGAAGTGAGTAAAACATACAATGTAACTAATCATCATGACTGAAAATTGCATTGTCACTAAGACCATTATGACTTTTATGCACAATCTTCTTCCCTTTACAAAAAAGACAGTCATACAGAATCATGTATTTTAACTGTATTTTCAACCTTGGTACATTATTTGCATATATTATGTCAAGGTTTTTTAATCATGGTGTTATTCACAGAGATTCAATAATTAATTATATACTTAGCCAACAAATAGAAGGTACACATATTGTCTCTAGAAATGTGATTATCATTGTACAGAGAAGAAGAAAGGTTTTTGAATGCCAAAGGTTTTTCTGACATTTTTATGGTCAGTTCTAAAAGGTTTTTGCATAACGAAGTAACACCAGGGATTTCAGTCATGCACGTGGAATTGTAATACACTTGTACTCACTCTGGGAAAATAATATGACTAATATTTTAGGTACAGAACTTTTTTATTGTGTGACTGAAATGTCAACATTATTACTAGTCCTCCTGGGATAAAATGTCTGTTTGCTGGTATTGCTGAAATTCTTGAAGTTACCTTTGTGTGTGCAAGGACTACATCCTTGGCCTGTAAAATCTTCATTTAAACATGTTGTACCGTACTGAATGATCTCATTTTATTTTAATTGCTGGCTACCCTCCTAGGAACAAAACCTTTAGAGCACCTGGTTCAAATTATGCTCAGAATGCACTTTAATCTCAAGGAAGACATTCCTTATTTAAAAGCTTACTCTTAACTAGATAATGCACTGGACTGAGAAAACACAGAGACAAGGCTGTCTAAATGCAAAGCATGTAAGTGTTTCATCAGAAATATTAGATATGATTCAGACAGATTAATTTTCCTCGGAACATATTTTGCTGAACCTTTTCAGACATTGAATTCACAGGATCAAGCTACTCTGGAGCATTATTAAATGTAAGTGCCACCACTGTGAGATGATCTCTGTGTCTTGGTGGGCACAAGGGGAGCACAGTGTATGGATGGATAGGAACAGCACCTTTTCAGAGAGAATTTTGCAGCTTTTTCCTCTCCACTCTCCTGCACCTTGCGGTGTGTCTGTACAGGCATGCTGGGAGCAGTGGGTGGCAAACAAGCTGCAGGGCACACTGGCAAATCTCCAGCCTATGTAATAGGAGTGTGTCTCAGGAGCTGATGAAGCTTTTAAATTTGAACTGTACCTGGTGAACAACAAGAAAAAGGGAAAAAAACCCAACCCTGAAGTCAGACATATTGTAGTAAGCTGCCTGAAATGAGATGATGGCAAAAAAATTCTGGGCCACAATCCATCTACAAAGTGTTATAAATAAATAATGTAAGGTTTAATTCTGCTCTCCATAGCTTCCTTCTGTGTCAATGCACGTGTTTCTATAAATATGGTTAAAAAATGCATTCTTATTTATCAGTAACACCTCATATAAATTTTACCTCACGAACATAAGGTAATAATTCACATTGCTGTCCTTTTGAATGCTGTCTTATAATTAGAGCACTGCTTCTAAGCCAAGATACTAAGTGTTAACTTTCTTTAATCTTAAAAGGTCCTGGTAAGGTGCTCTCAGTGTTTAGTGTTTAATATGGGTGTTTGACGGCTTTAAGGATCACGTGCTGGTTGGTAATGGTGAGTGTAGGCAGTTTGGCTTCTCCAGACAGGGGACTACAAAAACAGGAGGTTTTGTGCACAAGTGGATAAAACAGACCTTTTGAGTACATGATTGGCCCATATTAGTTGATCACAGGCAGAACTGGTAGTGCTGAATTTATATAAGCAAATGACATGTAAAAATTCATAACACATGCAATATGACCTATCTCCAAAGGACTGAAATCACTCCTCATTTCAGGAGCATGGTGGCTTCATAAAGAAGACAAATTACATACTCCCTCTGTATTTCAGAGACAGAGAGAAAGACAGAGAGAGAAGGATCTTTTCTCTTCCCATTTATTTAAGTGTGCTTTTTCATAACAGAAATGCAAGCCCTCTAGCATCATGTTTCCCTTCTTGCTCATCTCAAGATGGTGAGGATGTCCTTGCCTATTTTTTAATTACATTTCTCATCTAAGTTAAAGCATCAAGTGAGATGCCCACAAGGCATATTTTTCTTGGCCATAATTTGGATATAGTAATTGAAGCTGTTAGCTTCAAAATGTCATGTAATGTTATAATCAGTCACTTTTTCTGTACACAACATAATTGCTCTTTCTTGGAGGTAAATAGGATGTCATATCCTGTCAATTTTACTTTCAAATAACAATGACAAACTATTTACTGAATATTATAAATCTTTATGCAGCCCTTTACCAGTCAGTCAGAATTAATTTTATTTACCTATCAATCCTTGAAATGATAAGCAGATGGAAGAAAGCATGCTGCTGTGTGTTTGCATGTCAATCATTCTTAACATTCAGACCTGTTTATTTTTGTGATGTGTTTATTAATATTGTTTTGCATTTACATCAACTCAATTAAGTTAATGAGTGTACAACCTATTCCTACAATTTTCTCCAGGTACTCAGCATTTTAGTTTCTTTCAGAAAAGCTTTCTCCTAACATCATTGTATCATTACAGCAGTGTCAGGACTTCTGTCATAAATTCTATTTTTCCTGCATTTATATCAGCTGTAGATAATTATTTCTGTGTGGAGAATTTGCACTTAAGTTCTCATCTGTTTTTTCTCATCAAGAGGAGGTTGAGAGTGTGTGTGTGTCTGTGTGTGTGTGCGTGTGTGCCCGTGTGCACGCAAACGCCAATTTTCTTATGCAGTAGAGGTGAACAATACAGTTAAATGTTTACTTCTCTATTAAAAGAGAAGTAGAAAATAACTCTCTTCTTGGAGTTCACAAGCTAACTCTGGACACAAATCAAATACACAGGAGCTTACTCTCTGCAGTTACTGGGAAATGTGTTATTACCATAGCTGCACTCCCTGTTCTTTACTTTTTGGTTGTTTTGCCTTCACATTTGCAGAGGACATGAGATAGATTTATGAAAGCACTTATACACCTAATGCAGGAATTAGCAATACCATGATTACTGGTAGAAGATGTGGGATTTGTTGCCTTCTGGTTGGTGAAAAGGGTGAATAACTTGTTGCTGTCTTACTCCAGCTGGCTGCTGCAGGCATGAAGTCATGAAATCAAAGGTGGGTGGCACCTCCAGATTCCATGGCAGGCACATAAAGAGGCATCAGCTTATACTCACCCAAAAACTCCACCTCAGGGAGGTGCAGCCCAGGGTCAAATTTCTAAGATTTAGAGAGAGGTGTGTTTGCACACATATCCTCCAATTTGGACTCAAATAAAGAAAATAATGAAAGCTTCCTTTGTAGTATACAGATTTTTTTTTTTTTTTTCAGATTCCATGAATGTGCTCTTTATCCGCTGTGTAGGGTTCTGGAAGCCTAACTGTGAATTTTAGATTCTATTATTGGGGCGGGATGTCTGAAAATAGGAGCTTCAGGCTTCAGCACTGCACCATATAAATCCTATACTGAAACTAAACGTAAGAGCTAAATGTTGTGCTGGCCTTTCTGAGAATAGATCCTGCATTTCCACAAAGATGATTTCTATTGACAAAATAGTTCACCTTGAAATGTTCTGCATGCTAACAAATTCCCTTGTGGTTGGTTTAGGGCTACCATACTCAGCTTCTCCTTGCCTGAGATTGTGTTTCTTTGTGAAAATTTCCATGGCACATTCTTTTTGAGGTGGGAACCCTAGACAAGTCTTCTCAAAGCATATTAATTTAGCATAACATGATGGTTAAAGGAGAAGTAAATTAAATTAGAAGGAAATCTGGCAGCAGCCCTAGTCTTTTTTTTTTTTTTTTTTTTTTTTTTTTTTTTTTTTTTTTTTTTTTTTTTTTTCTTTTGGTTATTATCTCAGATTTGAACCTTTGCATTCTTACATTAGGACAGTATGAAATCTTGCTTATCCACCAACTTTCATCCCACATTCTGTTAGAAATCTCCAGAACTGCCCAGAATAAAATTCATTTTCATCATCCTGATTCAACAGAAGAATCGTTGTGAACAGAGGTAGCAAGGACCAGCTGTGGGATCCTTGAATCAAATCCTGGATTCAAGAATCCATTTTAGGCCACAAAAGCAATATGACAGGCAGAGGTGAGGAGTGTGTTTCCAGAGCTTGAGGGGGGAGATAGGCAGGCTAAAAAAACTGAGCTGATTGACAAATCCATGTCAGTAAAAAAAAAAATTTACTGCCCTTGAACTGCACAGTGTGAATGTGAGAGCACAAACCAAAGAATTGTGAGTTGACTCAATCAGAAATCCTTTCATCCTTTAACTGCAGGAAGCTATACAGAATACTTTCTATGTATCTGTATGTGGACATGTATTATCGTGTATCAATGCATCCATTTACGTATTTTTCTCTGCAAGAGGCTCACAGTACAGAACGCCACAAAAGCCTTAAGAACATAGCATTTAGCTTCATGGGTCAAAAGAGATAGGGCTGAAATCAGAGATACATACATAAATGCACTGGGGTAAATTGAGAGAAATCTTTCAATATTTCCATTTTCCTAGCAGATGGTAGAAAGTACTTAGACATGATGACTCTTCCTGGATGTGCTAGCATATGCTGTGGAATTGCCCATACAGAAAAGCCTTGCTCATTGCAAATCTCGCAGGAGCTATCACAAACAAAGCACATCAATTAACATTTGCTTATTATGTGACTGTGCACATGTGGCAATTTTCTATTTTTCTCTCATACATTAGGCCCACAATTTAGTCTGGATGAGAGCTGCGCCAGATGAAAGTCTCGGCGCTTAGAGTACTGCTCTTTTCCTTTTATTTTTAAATAGGAATACTTACCGCTTATCTGTCTCACTCTTTCTCTCTTTTTTTTTTTTCTTTTAATATTTCATAGCTAGCCAAAGGTTTTGAGGCTTTTTGCTAAACCTCCTGTGTACAGCAGTTATTTTGGCATGATCTCAGAGTTTGAGGGAGGCGGTACAAGCCATGCAGCAGCTACCTGGCCCAGCACTATAGCTCAGTGAACTTTGGCACAGGTCAGACTTTCAAGTAGTTTCTACCACTATATCGACAACTCACAGAAATGTAAATTATGCTTACCTGAGACTTGCATCTGCAGGAAGGCACATGTTTTAGGAAAGGCATAATCCAGATCAAAGGCAATTAACGTTTCCCCAAAGACTAGAGATCACTTGTATACAGTGCAACAGAAACTGCACATAAGGGTTTGTAGAACCAACTTCTTATAAGCACAGGAATAGAAGGGACAACTGAGGTCATGTAATTCCCACAGTCTCAGTCAAATGTGCAAAAGATTGAAATCTATCCACAGGACATACGGTCTATGGACCTTGTGACAGTGTTAGAGCAGATCCCCATGGGCCAGCAAAATGTGCACTGTTACAAGAGCAACATTACAAGGCACAGAACTCCCTAGCTGTTTCTTGAAATACTGAAATTTTGTGGTAAGCGTGTATAAAAGTCACGCTTATGTCTGCAGAGAGTTGTTACTTCAGCAAGAAAAGGGAGAGGGCACTGCCATAGCAACACTGCTGATTTCATTTCCTTCCTCAAAGCTGAATATTAGTTGCAGTTGTTCCTCTGTGTCTCCCATACCTGCAAACAGCACACTGTGCATCCCCTCTGGGACTCCACTTGCACTGCTATCTTCATCTCCCCCTCAGAAAAAAAGGTGACGAAAAACAAAAGCAGTAAAATGTGAATCAAGCCCAGTACTTCAGCATACAAATTGCATCTGGGTGCTGCAGCTAAACAATAAAAAGTGCTTGCTACCATTGTGGTTTGGAACTTTCTGCCAGATATTTTTTGTCAATAACAAGTTTACCAGATTAGTGAATGTTGGTCATATGTTTACACTTGCAGTGTCTGCCAGACAAAGCAAGTGTGATGCTCAGAAAAATGCAGTCACCAGGTGGTAATAGACACAAGGACCTTTCTGCTGCCTGGGATCTCTGTGGTCCATCCCTCCAAGACTCTTCTTGCAAACAACATATTTCTTACACCTCAGTAATGCTTTTTGCAAGGAAAAGCTGCATGTTTCATACAGAGACATCAGCAGTTCAAGGGCAAAAATTGCTTCCAGTGATGTTACTGACTCTGAAAGCTCCTCTAAGGTGCTGATGGAATGCTGATGATGCCACAACTTCTGTGTTGAGAAATGTGATTAAGTGCTTTGAATAGTGTGATAGAAGTAAACATTGCTTTAAGCCCACAGAAGGCATATATAATTTTGTGTCATTCTTCCTCAGGGTACTGTTTTGAGAACCCATAGATGAACAGGAACTTGCCAATGCAGTAAGATTTGCACAGTCTTAAAAATGAGAAATATTTTTAAAAAGACAATTGATGTAGACAACAGGGAGAAAGATATGATTTTTATTTTTCTTTCCTTTATAGATTTCTCTCTTGTTTCCCATTTCCTTACCATGGGTATGGGGAGTGGGGAGGATCCTAGTGTCATCATAGTGTTATTTCTGTCAACGGCTCACTTACAAAAAAAAACAACAAAAAATACCAACGCCCCTCCCCCACCAAAAAAACTCCTCAAAAAAACAAAATAAAACCCCACAACTGGAAGATAGGCTGAAGAGGGAAACAGACAAACAGACAGACAAGATCAAAGTGGAGATTTCTCTATTTACGTTAATCAGAAGAAAGAATTCCGTGTTAACAGAATTTAACAATTACTTCATTTGACTGATTGGTTTAACTCCTTTGCAGTGCCTCTTCATTCCCAGGTCTAGAAATACTGTCTTTTAGTCAAGAATTAATTTTGCTGACTACTGAAAAGCAGAATCCCCTTTTCTTAGCTGCCTGGTGCACAAGCACATTTCCACATGCCGAGAGGAAAGTAGCCATTAAAATATCGCAAACCCCCACGCTGAGCGCAGGTTTGAGAACTTCAGGGAATGCAGACAGTGCACAAAGTCAAGCACCTGTAATTTGAGCTCTTTCACCTTCCATGAACTCACTAAATTGCTTTGCCTCTCTGACCAACCTCAGTGCTTTGACCACTTAAGCAGAGAAAGTATTTCCAGGAAAAGAAAAAGAAACTCAGAAAAAAATAAAGTTATTACTATATATGAAGATAATACAAAAATGCTTCAGTGTTGGCATGCAATATTATTTGGAATTATATTACTTGGAATTTTATTAGTGCCAAACATAGGAATCCTTATATTAGCCTATGGAGAAAGAAATTACACTCATGAGCATTTTCCTCTTCATAGGAAGAGGTGTGCACAGTAGCCTAAAGGGGATCTGTTTGGATTGTCAGAAATCCACAGGCTGTCAAAGGGGTGGTACATTTATGGTTCCATTGACTTTCCACAGCAGTCACAATATCCTTCAAAGATAGCCTTGGGAGCCAGTCATGCAAAACCCAACATGAGTCCAATGCATTTTATCATCCTTTGGGAGTATCTTCAGTCAAGATCTCTTAATGAACTGAATGCATTCATTCCATTTATATGCCTGAATGTTTTTAAGACTTGTACATTTCAGAACATGAAAAAGGCTGTCATGCTAAAACTTGGAAATTACCATTTATATGCCTGAATGTTTTTAAGACTTGTACATTTCAGAACATGAAAAAGGCTGTCATGCTAAAATTTGGAAATTACTTTTATAAGCCATAAGAAGTGCTTATCTTACAAAAAAAAATTGCTTCGCTATCCTTCAGAAAGCACTGGGATCCTTGTCATATCTTCTGTTCACTGCCTATGAGCTGTATCCAGCTAATCATTTTAACACCACTAATGAGTTCAAAACTAGTAGGGGAACAGATAACAATCCAGGGGAAGAAGTACCTAAACTATGTAATATATCAAGAAGTTTCATGCTGAATGGACTATGAACCAGATCAGAAAAATAAATAGCTTTCAATGAAGGTAAAGGCATGTGAAGAATCCAAGATCTCTATAGGAGCTCTATCCAGCTTTCAGGAAGCATGTTGCCATGTGAGAAACATCTAGAGGAAAAAAATCTTTCAGCACCAGTACAGGTCGGGATGGGTAGAAATAGAGAGTCTCTCTCCTCTGTACAAGCCTGCATCAAATACCTGAATGCCAGTGTTCTCATCATTTGCACTCTGGGATCAAATTCTTATATCCTGGCTTTATGCAAATTTCCGCTGAGGTTGGGTAGCCGGCAAACATTGCAGGAATCAGCATCTTAATACAACACCCCAGAATGTCAAAAGGCTCCTGCGTTACAGTCTACTGACCAAATTAATAATTCAGGATGTGCAGGAGGGACGTCTAACCTGTTTTTTTCAGGACATGGTAAGCTTCCTCGTGCCTCCAGCTGATGTACTTGTAACACTTCTCTCCCATACACACAACTTTCTGCAGGTCCAAAAGAAATGAGAGGCAATGATAAAGAAAGCCAGATCCTCCCAGTGTATCTAAAAAACATTGCACAGGAGTTACTGGCTGGGTATGAAAACTCACCTATTCTGAGATACATTCTCACTGAATTCTCAAACAAAGAAAAATAGCACACTCGTTACACTTCATGTGTACCATACAGGGAGGGAACCATCTATATTATTTTTTTCAGAACTGAAACAAAGCGTTCAGAAAAGTCTGGCGTTGTTGCTCTGAACACAGGGCTTTTCTGAATTCCAAATAATTTTACTATATTGGTGACACAATATGAAGGCTTTGTACTTTTCTATTTCTGTCAGTGACTTTTTGTGTGTGAGAATTTACCTGCATTTTAATGAGAACAGGATTTGCTAATATTTAAGGATGTGTAGAAAAACAGGATAAAATATGGAGAGAAAATGGTCCTTTCATATATATACACCTAACAGATGAGAAAACCTAGGCACTAATCTGCACCAATATGTATGGAGGTCAGCAAGTGCAATACTCACCATTGCCCTCTAAAAATCTGTAGGCAGGCTGGACAGTTTCTCCTTCCTGGACACAGTCTGGTTCTCTCTTTCATGGTAAGTATCAGCTCAAGATGGTCTGTCCACTCATCCAGCCTTGTTTAAGATATTGTGTAATAGTAATATACGAATTTTTTATACTATATTAGGAGTCAGTGGCAGCAGTTAGTGGCTTCTCCGACTTGATTCTTAAAGATTACTGCTATATTTGCATTGCCTTTTAGGCATAGCAGAATAACGTGCCTTTCCCAAGATGTCCCACTGCAAGCAAGTGGAGCTGGGATTCTAAATCATTCCCATGTCCTAGTTTAGAAATCTAGCCAAAGGCAGCATGTAATTTTGGGAGTCTGATATTCCCATCTTGTCCTACAGGCTAATCTCCCTGGCTGAGCCCTGTCTCCCAATTCACTAAGCAATACCAGAAATCAAGGAAATTAAATATAACCCTTCCTATGTGATAGGAGATAAAGTCATCGTTTACAAAATCAAAAAAAAAGAAAGATAGTCTGAACTACATCTTCCATGAGAAAATGTGACATGGGAAATATTGTGTATTACTTTGTTGAACTAAAAAATACCACCCTTTTTTTTTGTACAACTTGTTCTAATTATATTTGAATAAACCATAATAATTTTTTAACTTTCATTTTCTATTAAAAAAAAAGTCTCTGTAGATTCAAAACATTGCTGCATATTATTTAGATTTTTAGAGAAAATGCATTTTCAGTAAAAAAACTTTTGATAGGATATTTTGAATATCCTTTCTTTTAGAAAGACAAAAAATGTTGAAGACCTCTTGGAACAGAGTAAGAAATTGTTATTGTATGTGTAGAAAAGTGTTTTTCTATAATACACATTGAACTGCTATTTTCTTCATCTTTCCCCTTTTCCTGGATCTCTATTTTCCTTTGGGACGAGTTCAATCAATGCAGGCACATTTTGGTGAGAGAAGCAGTTGCTTGTTCCAAGTCTGAATTAAATACATAGGAACATTTGTTATTCATTTTTAGGAAGCAGGTGAAGTTATGTCTGTAACTCTGACCTAATATATAACTGAAACCATTGACTGGTTTACAGGCTAAGAAGCTGCAGGAAGAGTAAGAAGCCACCTTCAGCTTTTGTTCCTCCTCCCAGCTTTGTGGGCATAAACCCAAATTTCGAGGACAGCAGAGGGACTCTGTGGTGGTGTCTGCAGGTGTCTGGGGGGCCAGAGAGTGGTGCAGAGGCTGCACAATGCTCCTTACAGCCTTTGGTGATACTCTGCATCCTCAAGTACAATCTGTTGGGTGTTGAAATGCATGTGAAATAGTTCTTGATTATGCCTCCAACCCAGCCATTAGATTTCTTGTCATTCTGGGCTGCTTGAAGTCATGAAAAACTATCACTTACCAGTGTTAGAATATCCCTAGGCTCACCATTTCTAGCCTGTTCTTCTCCTCCTAAATTAGCCTTTGCCTTTCTGGAAAGGAATTTTCTGTCTCTGGGGACATTTCTCTTGAAATGCTCATTGTCAAGCAGCAGTCAAGACTCAAAGTACGAATTCTCAAGAAAGGAACAGAGAAAAAAGTGAAAACCATCAGTATGGACAGGATGAAGGAATAGCCCCTGGGAATCTCATGAGGTTTAGCAAGGCCAAGTGCTGGTGCTGCACATGGGTCAGGACAAACCCCAGTTCCAGCCCAGGCTGGGGATGAACAGATGGAGAGCAGCCCTGCCCAGAAGGACTTGGGGGTGCTGGGGGTGTGAGCTGGACATGAGCCAGCCATGGGCACTGCCAGCCCAGAAAGCCAAGTGTGCCCTGGGCTGCATCCAAAGCCCGTGGGCAGCAGGGGAGGGAGGGGATTCTGCCCCTCTGCCCCGCTCTGGTGAGACCCCACCTGCAGAGCTGCCTCCAGCCCTGGGGTCCCAGCACGGGAAGGACATGGAGCTGTTGGAGAGAGTGCAGAGGAGGGACACCGAGGTGATCAGAGGAATGGAGCGCCTCTGCTATGAGGAAAAGCTGAGAGAATTGGGATTGTTCAGCCTGGAGAGGAAAAGGCTTCAGGGTGACCTAGTTGTGGCCTTCCAGTACCTGAAGGGAGCTCAAAAGAAAGATGGAGAGGGACTTTTTACAAGGCCATGAAGTGACAGAACAAGAGGGTGTGGCTTCAAACTGAAACTAGGTTTAGATCAGATATTAGGAAAAATTCTTTACTTTAATAGTGGTGAAGAACTGGAAGGGGCTGCCAAGCAAAATTGTGCCTGTTCCATCCCTGGAAGTGTTCAAGGCCATGTTGAGTGGATCTCTGAGTAATCTGGTCTAGTGGAAGGTGTCCCTGTCCACAGCAGGATTGTTGTAACTGCATGACCTTTAAGGTCGCTCACAACCCAAGCCATTCTATGATTCTATGACCCTATGCTACAATAAATATACAGTGTAACTACATTCTGAATATTTAGTGCCACTTTGGTAGCCCTCATTTTGTAGTCAGAAAGTTATGATAAAACTGCAAAGTATAAAACAAAAAGATAAAGGCCAAAAGACAAAACCACAGCACAAAACTGAATTTGTATGAGGGGACATGTTGGGCTAGGAGACTTCAGCATGGATAGGAGGCAACAATATATACGAGAGGGGTCTATAAAAGCTTGAATAGTTTGAAGAAGGTGACTAAGAAGTGATCATTCACTATTATAATACAGGAGCTGAGGGTCACCAAATCAATCATGAAGTTTAAAACACTCAGTGGAAATACTTTATCACTTAATGTATAAATTATGGAACGTAGTTCTGTAGAGTATTGTGGAGGTCAGTAGAGTAAATGGGTTCAGAAATAGAGTTGAAAAATTTATAGAGGAAAGCTCCTCTAAACACCATCATCTAGTAGTCTACTCAAAGGTCCTTAAGCCAATGACTGCCACAAGGGAGAAGGATATATAAGGAGCAAGACTATTCTGTGCTTCTCTTGTTCTTTTGTAAGTTCTTCAGTCTCCTCTTATAGATTACAGGCTGTCAGAAAGTGAGCTGGATGGTCTGAGTAGCTGGGAAGGCTTTGCTTTTTGTTTACAGTTCTCTCAGTTGTTGTAGATGCTCCTTTTTGAAGGGAATGTAAATTGTACCTCGTAGCTTTTTTGGACAAGGGCAAGTTTTTAAGAGCACTTGGTAAACAAAGGTCAAATTTCTTCTTTTTTCTTCTAGGCTATCATTGAGTTGAATGCTGAATCTCTCTGTCCTTTTTCCATCTTGGTTAAATAGATCAGACAGGTTTATCCAATTTTCTAAGTAATAGGAATACTGCACCTAAGACAAAATCTCTCTTCTCTATTGGCATTGCTTTCAACAAGTTTATTTTCCTTAATTATATCTCACTTCATTTCGTTCAAAAGCTCCATGCTATTTTAAGCACGTTAATAGAAAATGAAAGTTAAGTATTTAAGTTCTAAGAGTATTTTCCTCCTTCATTTTTTGTTTTATTTTGTTTTATTTTTTTATTATTATTTTTTATTTTATGGAAAGAGGCAGAAAGCTGTCTGTCCATAGCCTTCAGTGATCACTATATATGTTTTTTGTCTTCAACTACTATCATGCTGTGGTAGATATCCAGATACATCTCCATTATGTTAAAAGCTCTGTTGTCATAGAGGCGTTTACAGAAGGTTTTGCCTCCTCTACACCCAATTAGATTTCAAATTTGCTCACCTACTTGAATCAAAACCATTAATTCATATAGATAAACAGTAACTTGCATAATACTCTTTGTGCCCTTTTGCTGGTTTCAGTGGGAGTAGAGTTAATTTTCTTCACAATGGCAGGTGCAGGGCTATGGTTTGGACTTGTGCCGAACACAGGGTTAATAATGCAGAGATGTTTTTGTTATGGCTGAGCAGGGATTGCACAGATCCAAGGCCTTTCCCACTTTTCACACCACCCCACTGGGGAGGGGACTGCGGTTGCCTGGGAGGTTGGGGGGGACACAACAAGGACAGGTGACTCCCAAACTGACCAAAGGGATATTCCAGACCTTGTGAGATCAGACTCAGTGTATAAAGCGGGGAAAGAAGAAGGAAGAGGGAGGGGACTTTTAGACTACTGATGTTTGTCCTCTCAAGTCACCATTAGCACGATGCGGCCCTGCTCTGCTGGAACTGGTTGAGCAGCTGCCCAACCATGGTGAGCAGTGAATTGATTTATTGTTTTGCTTTTCTTGCATGCACAGCTTTTGCTTTTCCTACTAAACTGTCTGTATCTCAACCCATGAGTTTTGTAGTTTTTACTTTCCTCATTCTTTCCCTGGTCCTGCTGACAGGAGAGCGAGTGAGCGGCTGCCGAGGCCTGGGCTGGGGTTAAGCCACAACAGCCCCACATGCGAGAAAAAACTTGTTTGACTGAGAATGTTGGCGACATAGAAATTTTGAATGTTGTCTCACTTCACGTATTTTGCTGAGTCCAACCTTCTCTAACGCAGAAGGAGGTTTGAAATTCTCTCATTAGGGTCATATGTGTCCAGCTCTTGGCTTCCCAGTAGAAGTGAGACAAGTACATACAAAGAGCCCAAAGAAGGTCCCCCAGAGTGATTAAGGCCTTGGAGCCTCCTTAAGAACAGGCTGAGAGAGCTGGGATTGTTCAGTCTGGAGAGGAGAAGGCTCACAGGGGACCTCATTAATATGTGCAAATACCTGAAGGGAGAGTGTAGAGGGGATGGCTCCAGGTCCTTTTCAGTGTTGCCCAGTGACAGGACAAGACACAATAGGCATGAACTGTAGAAGCTGAGGAGGCACCTTCTGAGCACCATCAAACTCTTTCTCACTGTGAGTGTGGCCAAGTACTGGTGCAGGTTGCCCAGGTGGGTAGTGAAAGAAAAGAATATAAAAAGGAGAACCATAAAATGAAACCTGTTGTACCCAGATACCCAGAATTAGCATATTTCTGTAACTTCTCTGTAAAGTGATGCAGAGACCAGTAGAGAAAATGCAAATGAATGATAGAGTGCTTATCTCCACATAAAGGTAGATAGTTGGACTTTTTATCCTCTACTTATTCTCAGAATGATCCACATAACTCCATGGATACTATCCATTCAGATTCCTTTTCCTTTCACGTACGATTATAGTTCCTGTTTAAAACTTTAGCGGATTGTAACATAAATTTTGGTGAAATACCCTATTTCCTTATACTGAAATAGAGAAATTCATGTTAAAAGTTTTTTGAGAGTATTTTATTTCTGGCCTTCGACATGGTAGACATGAGGTCAAATCCTTGCTCTGCTTAATTTGAAATTTTCCAAAGTAAAAAACTTAGAGGCAGAGAGTTAAGCCTGACATGTGAGGTCAGTACCCTAACCATGAAACTATAAGGTGTGATAGAGTTGCAGTGTTCCCTTGTGGAATTTAATTTTCATAAAGACGCACAGAAAGTAATTTTTTTATCCACTGAAGAGTAAATCCCAGCTGTGGATTGACAAATGCTACCACAGAAAGGAACTCATCTTCCAGTCAACTCAATTTTAATACCAAGAATTTGATTTTTAAACATTTACTTTTACACTTTTAGTTTTCATTTACTGCCTAATCTTTGAGGTGAAGAATGGTCTGTGATTAAAGTATTTAATTGCAATGCAAGAGTCAGCATTATCTTTCTGACTTTGACAAAACTTTTCTGTGTGTCTTTCCCAGGCCATTTTGCTGATCTCTGTGAGCCTCTGCTCCCCACTTGTAAAATAAGGTATAAGGCCTCTTTCTGTCTTCACTTCTGTTGTGAAAGGGAATGAAATTATTCTTGTCCTTTACTCAATGCTCAGGTGAAGCCTGTTTAGACTGTTGTATCCAGATTTGGGCAACAGGATACAGTTCAAGAAAAATGGATCCAAATGGAAAACATTTCATGAAAAGTGGAAGGAATTACCAGAGGTACTGAAAAAAAAAGACTTGATGAGAAATTCTTGAATAAACTGCAGTTCCCTAACCTAAGAAGAAGCATGGAAGAAATTGTTCTCCCCACCTTGTCGTGGACATGATATGAAATAATGATTTTAGGTTTCAAACAGATTAAGATTAATTGTTAAGGCTTATGTTATGTGTTATGCACTGATGACATAAGTACAGCGAAGGCCTGGGGAAACTTCCCAAAGAGGTCTGGGCTCAGGATTTTTAAAAGCTTACTAGGTTAACATCTGTTTGTATTTATAAACAGTCACGTGCCTCTCATAATTTTAGTAATATATACCAGGTAGTGTTATTAGTTAATGCAGGTACTGGAAATACTTCTCCATCACTGACTCCTACATTAGTGTCCTCTAATTTGCAATCTAAGTAAAGATATGTCTGCAAATATCCCCAAGAGTACTGAAGAAAGGACGGCCAGCTTGTGAAAGGAAATCCTGCAGTTTTCAGTTGTCCTCAAGATGGTATTAGCTTTAAATACCCAGACAATTTGTTTGCAATGTTCCTAAAATCTCTGAACACAAAGGGAAATTATCTAATTTGGCAGACTCTGAGTTTCTTTTACCTCATATTAAACTGGCAAGTGTTTCAGAGATTCTTAGCTGTTTTTCTCCAAGACTTAAAACTATGGGCTGTACTTGCAGAAGGCAGACCAGGACAGGAGAATGTGTAATTTCATTGCAGTACAGACAAATCTTTGGGATCATTTAGATGAAAAATTGTCCCTATTGAGCATACTTATTATTCATTTATCCAAGAAGAAAAGAACTTAGCCCTTCTTCTCAGAAAAATGAGCCACTTAAAAGATGTTAATAATTCCCAGGCTTGACCTGAATGCTTCCCACTACCTCAATACGTTGTTGATAATTTATTTTGGACTTAGCTAACTCTTCAGAATTTAATGTGCTAAGAAACACAACAGCTCTTTCCAATGAACTGGTCCTGGAACTCTGTAGGAAGATTTTAATATATAAATCTGATGTTCTATATACATATGCATGTTTTTCTTCCTCTGGGCTTGTACTCTTGCCAGCACGGAGACACTGATTGGAATGGACAGTCCAAATAACACTGCAGGGAACGCAATATACAACCCCATAGTCTTGTGGTCAGCAGAGGTTCAATGTTGATTTCCGGGAGAGTTAGGAAGGATGGAAGGATTTTGAGAAACGTATGTGAACACTTTCTGAGCAGCAATTTGTGAAACAGTGGTTTCACTCCTCTCTGTCCATCCAGCATTGTGAATACCAGCAGAACACAAAGATATCAACAGTTAATTCCTTGACAGTAAGCAGATAAGACAAACTTCACTAATTTAGTGTTGTTTTTGAATAATACAACATGATCGTCTATTAAAAATGCAGCTGAATTCTCTGGGGATTTAAAATCCGGAGCAGAGTCTCCTTCAAAGTAAATCTAAAATAGGGCACCTGAGCTGTAACTATTTTACAACACTCACATAAAATTGTGATGTTTGAACCAGAATCAAACTAGACAATGGCATGTATATCACTAACCAGTGTCCCTGCTCATAGTGACTCAGAAGTAATTCCTTTAATTGAAACTACCTCTGTTTTTCATTTAAAACAAATCCCTTCTATCAGATGAACTGCAGTCAGCATTTCAGAGGGGTGATCTCAGCTCTGAGTGCACCTCAGCCGCTGTTGATAACACAGAGCCTTCTGCTGTCCCTTTGTCGGTGGTTCTCTTCCCATAATGCTTCCCATACTGCATGCCATCATCCTTATCAACTCACATCCTCTCTGAGTTCATAGAAAATCATACTTAAACTCTAAACTCTGAATAACTCTGAATACTTCTTCACCTGAAAATAATTACAGTTTTCTGCATTAAAATGCAATAATTTTGCTATCAGCTGAATACATTTCAGAGAATAACAAAGAAATAGAAACGTTTCATTAAATTCAAGATTTTTTACAACACCAGCAAAGTGTGTTTTCAGATCTTTGTGAGCAGAGTAGAAAAAAATTTGGCTTAGTGATTTGAGACTTCCTACAGGAGGTATTTAATTTTGAAACAGAAGAATCAAACCTCACAGCTCATGAATTTTGTCGGCATAAGCTATTGAAAATTAGTTTGTCCAAGAAAACCATGTTATGCATGTGTGGAAAAGAGAAAGAAAGGCTCAGAGGGAGATTAGATGATGCTTATGCCTGTTGTTAATGGAAATCAGTCTCCATTCCAGTTTCTAAGCTCACAAAAATATTTCTTTTGAGATTATCTCAGTTAACTGTTGTTGAGTTGTCATGGGAAAAAAAATTGTTCTATTTGAAACACAGAGGGAAATCAGGTGAATTGTGAGACCACTGCTATATAAAAAGCATTAGAAAATTAAAGTAGAGCAGTCATCCTTAAACATTTTTTCATGTTTCTTTGCAAAACACTACCTAGTAGAGTTTTTTAATATTTCCTTCAAATAGCTAAAGAGAATATTTTGCATATGAATATACATGTATTAATCTTCTACCAGTTTGAGCCTACACCATGCAAAAATACCTTCTAAAAGATGCTCTGCATTGTTAACTGCTGTTGAAAGCATTCTGAATACAGCTGACTTGATGACTCAGAAGAGGGAACATAGCACTCTCCTGGATGACTGGATTAGACAACTAGTAGTAGAGGTCACTGTATAATCATGTTTGATTTTTTAAAAAAAAGTAGCCTGGAGGATTTTTTGGTGTTTGCATATTCAGAATTAGAGAAATAAATTTAGAAAGTTATCAGCGCTTGTTCAAATTTAGAGGAACTTGAAACCTATACACCCTTTTAAAATATTAAACATACATAGCTTAAAGCTAGTGGAAATAAAAATTTCCATATGCAATCTTTTGCATATCAGCAAAATAATCTATCCATGCAAAAGAAAAATTACATCATAAGAAAAAACACTTACATATGTAAATGATATTACTGAATCATTCTGACTAGCTCCAGCAAACACAATTTCTGGTTTTCTGAACTTAATAATTTTGGGTTTGAACAGTATTGTGTATGTATTTCTGTTCAGAGTACTCTAATTAAAGCGGGAGTACTTTGTTCCAACAGAAATCAATTTCCAAAGCTATCAATTTTCAAGAAAGAGCTTCATTACACAACTATTTGTGATAATGTATGGCTGGAGGGAAAACCTGGGAAAATTAAGAGTTACCATGCAGAAGTATGAGTATAATTACTCAGAGTTTGATAATGTTACTTGTTTTCTGTGTCCACTTGTTTTCTGGCCTAGAACTTTTAAAGAAAAATATGCAATGAGTTGAAGATGACTAATCTACTTCGAAAAACTATAAAAGGCATGTTATTGAGCCTAGTAAGATCTTAACTAGGTTTTATTGAAGACCTTTGAAACCAGACTCACAACTAAAAATACTGGAAGTGTTTAACAGAAGTATAAACAGTTGCAGTTAATTAATTTCTTCCTTCAGTCATAACATGCACATAATGTAACATAACAGAGAGGCAAAGAGAAGAAATAGAGGAAAAAAGATCAAGAATGATAGATAATAGGCAAGGTTTACAAAATAATTACTGGAAGACTAATTAGTTGAGAACAAGATGTCACGCAAAGCATAAGAATGAGCAATGTATGACATGGCATGCACACAATCCTTTTCTCTTTAAGGAGAGCTATATATATAAAATATACTGCAAAGTATTTTCTAGCTTTAAATAAACTATTATCACATCAAAAGTTATAGAAAAAAGAGTAGCTAAGACAAACAAACACATTTTGGCAACAGAGAGAACAATAAATATATTTATAAAACAGTGTCAGGGGTTTTTTTCTAAGCGGAGATACCTCTGATGAAATGCAGCAGTGAGGCACAAGAAGCTCTCCCCATATGGCAGGAACTGCGAAGAAGGCTGTCCGCCCACTGTGTCACACTTGAAGAGGGAGAGGACAGGCGATGGAGCACAGAATCTGAGGAGGAAGTTGAGCAAAGATTGGGAGATACATGGTCTATCAGGAGTTTGGATTGACTCTGAAGTTTTCAGATTCCGGGGAGAAACTTCACATTCATTCTCAATGGAAATTGATGGCCCCACTTCACAGTACTCTTGTGTGAGGTGGTGAGGGTGGTTTCAGGCAAACATGACAAACTGCACAAAATATATCTTTCAAACTTTCTTCTGGGAGGTGGGGCAGGAAGTAGGGGCCATCAGAAGAGGAAGAATAGCACAGAGGTTGTCTTACTGAAGCAAGAAGCGTTAGAAGTGTGATAATGATATTGCACGTCTATGCATTTCTTTTGCTATTTTACTAATTGCAAATTGTTTATATCCTCTTATGAATACACAATGAATTTGTTTTCTTGGCTTGGAAAAAAATGGTGCTGCTTTGACAGAAGAGAAAATACAGCCAACTAAAAAATATGGCTAAAAAGAAAGGTATGTAAAATTGAAGATGTCACTGTACTTACTTACACAATATAATTAAATCCAATGATTTACAAAGTTTAATATCTTAATGAAGATCATCAGTATACTCTTTTTCATAAAAATAGAAGCAAGTTTGTTTCACACAAACTTTCTCTTTGCATACTCTAAATCTTATATAAAGAAATAACAATATATTAGACCTGTGATAGAAAATCCATAAATCTGATATGATCTGATTGAAAATCTGCTAGAGTGATGGCAAATAATAAAAATGTTCAGTCAAGTATGTACCAGCAAGCCACAATTCCTTTTAAAGCCGTTGGTGATTCAATAAGAGAGCCATATGGCTCTTCTCTAGTTGATCTAAACTCAGCTACAGGCTTCTTGAAGAGTATTTGTGAAGAGAATCTATCACACTCAAATGTCACACAACTAATTCATCCCCCCCAATCTGTTTATAAGGACAGATGGCAATATGTTGGTTTGTCATTAAAAAAAAAAGTGGACAGCAGTGTAATAACCATATCTAGACATTTGCTTGGAAACCTGACTGTTGCAGAACTGCTCATCCAGGTGCCCTACAGAATCACAAAACACTCTTCTGAGGGTGACCTAGCAGCAGCTATCAAGAACAGTGTTCTAAATATATCGAAAGGAAACATGCCCCGGACATCTCAGGAAGTGATATCCTGGCAAAGACATAAAAAGCTGAGCATTAGAAGTCCTTAACTGGGGGTAGTGGAGGAGGGGAAGAAGGGAAGTAAGACAGGAAAATCTTTAGATACCCAAGGGATGTGAATCTATATCTTGAGTTTTCCATTTGCTTTGCTGAGGTGGTCGAATCACCTTGAATTTAATGTGCTCCAAATCCAGGAACTTAGCGATTAATTTCAGCTTATAACTTTTAAAAAAGAAACATTCTTCTGTCTTGACTGTAGTACTGCAAGTTCTGAGTTCCCCTTATATATACGGATAAAAATGGCAGTTGACTCTCTGTCTTCATCAGCGGTCTCCAAAATTAATTTCAGATGGAATTAACTTTAATGCACGTATACCCCCACTCAAGGTATTGTAGTTCCTTTTTACTTAAACTGCATAGGAACTCAGGAACTTCCTAGGAATTTTTGCCTCTCTTAAGAAAGTAATTTACTGCATTGCCATATGTAAATTCCTCATGATTAAATGAATGACAGAAAAGCTCCTAGCCCAACACCTCCGTACTGTTTGTTTAAAATAACTTGTCACAAAAGAAAGTGTGATTTTATATATTCAGATTTGAAGAATGTAACTATTTTCTATAACCAGAGGCTTTGCAATCTACATTATACTGTGGAAAATTTCAATAAACAATTAAATTAACCCAATGTGTTCTGTACTTCTTTAGTTAAATACCCTGCTTTTTTACCCCTTTGTTCTTTTACGGTAAAAGCTACTGGTGAAAGCACTTTGATTTTCCATATTCTGTAAAGCATATTACATAGTATTCTCCATGCAAGCTTCTATAGTCCAGATCATGAAATGTGAGTGCAGAAAACAGAAATAGTTACACAGAAAATTGCCTTACTTAATTGTGTTTGTCTATACCATAAGTTCATTTTCACTGAGACTTATTTCAATTAGAAATAGGATCAGGGTGTATGCTTTTTTAGCTTTAGCTTTTTAAAGCTGTCCAGAATTGTTTTCATGCTCTGTTTTCTTTCAGCTATTCCTCAAATTACAGTACAAGTCCTCTACCCTCTGTACACCTCCTTGTCTGTAATGTGAGATGGAAAGCAATTTTTAAAATTTCTTCTCCCAACAGCACATATCAGCCTAACTTCTGCCAGGGATATTATGACTTGTATATACAAATATTTTATTTAAGGTCTTCCCTTGAGCTATAATTCTGGTAGGCAGGAAAGGTATGTACCTCTACTGCTTGATGATGTTGGTATGTTCCTGCAATCCAGAGCTGGCCATACCAGTTTTCACTAGTGCTTATAAATATCTGATTTTCTTTTTGTTGTTTCTTTATTCTTGCTGCAGTGGAGATTAAATAGAATGCAAAAATAATTTTGGGGGAGGGCTTTTGTATCACCACCTGTACTCACTGAGCTATTTTCTGTGACAACAGTGTACAGCATTATACTAAAATTAATTCACTTATTAAAATAAAAGCTTGTTTTGAGCTCTATTTTGTTTAAAAAATGGAATATCTATGCTGTAAGTCCTAAAACAAAAACTAGGACAAATTTCAATCTTTTCTGCAGCAAGAAAAGGAAACTAGAGTGGCTGAATTATTGCCTGTCATTACAAAGTCAATCGGTGTTCAAATGCTAAAAACAAAAGCACTGCTTTTATAATGATTGTTCCTCGATGTTAGTTTTTCTTGAAGGATTAAAGAATGGAGGAATATGTAATACCGAAAACTGTGCTCAAGATTTCATTTCCCCTCCAGAAATTAACGTGACATTTTGACAAATGTATTACGATTTCCTTTGATTGTGAGATTTTATGTTTTGAAAAATTCCTGCATGAAACTTCAGGTGTAAATTCAGAGAGCCATTATTTGGGTTATGGTTTAATAACCAGCCCACTAGACTTCTGCAATCACTATGTTTAATGAAAAGATGATGGTGGATGTCAGACATGTACTCCTCAGTTATTCTGTTATGAAGCTGATATTTATAAATAAGGTGTTCTAAACTTTTGTATTAACCTATGGTAGCTGAAGTTATGCTGACAATTTTGGAAAGGGTTAATAACACCCTATCGTTTTGTGTTTGGAGAAGTATAACTTAGAACCTTGAGTCAATAGCAGAACACTGGTTTTTTATAGCATTTTTATAGCATTTTTGAGTTTTTCTTAGTGTGTCAGTCACCACACAAACAACATAGCTTTATCAGATTATGTCACTTACGGCTGGGACTCTCCTAGGTTTGGCTCTGATCAGTAACCTTGAGGCAGCCAAGAATGCAAAGGAGGAAGGCAACCTGCAGGTGATGCCTTGCAGAGGCTGACCTGGAACAGAGGCTGGACAGAGTGAAAGGATAGCGAGTAGGTATTTATTGAAAGGCCTTCACAGGGCACACCTTGGGCAGTACAGGAGTCTCGCAGAGACTGCACCCAGGATGGACACAGTCACACGTTTTTTGGACAGATATAAGTTTTGTCCATTTGCATATC
Source organism: Callaeas wilsoni (assembly GCA_013398955.1). Lineage (NCBI taxonomy): Eukaryota > Metazoa > Chordata > Aves > Passeriformes > Callaeidae > Callaeas > Callaeas wilsoni. The sequence continues at coordinate 35,444 of VWPU01005873.1, forward strand.
AGAGGTTAAAAGCTGATTGTTCTCTATGCACAGCAGATTCAAAACCAACAAACATAAGAAGTGGGTTTGCATCAAAATGGAGATGCACATTCAACACCAGGAAGAGTTCTAAGGGCAGTACAGAGCTGGAGTAAGTGCTTAAAATCATATGTATTAGCACTGTATTTTATTCTTGAACTACATATATAGAACTTATATCCCTTTAAATGGACTCTTCTGACACCCTGACAGGTTGGCCACTACACATAATCTTTACATAGTAAACAGGAATTTCTATGCTTGCTTTAAGATTTTATATGTCTTTAAAGTTTCTACAACCAGATTTATTCTACGAACGGATGTTTAATATACAGGATCTTTTAGTAAGAATTAATTCACTTTTCAGAACTTTAGTAATTTTTCAATGCAGATCTGTTAAGATTTGAAGGAAGTTAATATGCATAAAATAAGCTATGCAGAAAGGAATTTTTATTTTTCTGATTTTCATTCCGTATTCACTTAATTCTGGCCTGCCATGTATGAGCATACTGCAATTAAAGTGGCCTTAAATTATCATCATGGGACAAGTACTCTTCCACACCTGTAAATGTCATTATTTATACAAGTAGATTGTACACGATATGAATGAGAATAATTCCAGCATTAATAACATTTAGAATCACAGTGTGATAGCTAAAATTAAAGGTAAGATGCATGCCAATAGGCTGTAGTAATCAGGTTGCTGATCTTTGTTCCTGTTAATGAATAGCTACAGTATAATTTCCATGCCTTGTAATAAAAATTTTATCCCTTCTTCTCTAGACCTTCTGCTCTTTTTTTCTACCTAGACTTTGAAGCATTTCCTGAGACACAGCAGACTGTAAATCTGGTGCGTACTGGAGTGATATTAAGTATTTGGGAACCGTTTTCTGTAAACCAGTGAATTGATGAAATCTTTTTAGTGGCTTCATTGCATGTTGAGTAAGACCCTTATGGGTCTGTGCTTTTTTTCTGATGGTCCCGTAGACATTGAAATAAGTAGCGAGTAATACACAGGGCTTTGTTCTCACACAACTCAGCTTAGCCTTGAAAGCCACATCTACTGGTTTTGGAATAAGGTGAATGTCACTTGGGAAGTGGAAAATCAATCTGTATGTAAGTGACCCTATGTTTGCTTCTGGTATGCTTCACTTTCTTTAACTGCCATGCTGAAATTATAGCTTAAAAAACCAGACCAATAATTCCAATCTTAAAAGAGTTAATTTTTAAAAAATCCGTATACAGCTAAACTGTTTTTTCTTAGCTATAATAAAAACTGTTACTGCTGAAAAAGAGCACTCCTGACAATACGAAAAATAACTGACTTCAAACAATCAGAATTATTCTCTCATTTCAAAAAATAATTATGTGCATTACTTTCATTTCTTCTCTGTGTGTCAGAGGGTACCTTGTATTACAAGCTGAAAAAGAAAAATCATTCAACCTGTGACTTGAAAAGTATTTTTATTGAATATTAAATCTGAAAATACAAACTGAGCTATAGAATTGCCATTAAAAGGCAAATGGTATTATCAAAATCTTAAAGTGAATAAACTGAAGAGAAGCTTCAACATTTTGGGACTTACATACAAAAATATCTCCAAATGCTCTGGAAAATGAAAGCTGAGCACCAAACACCAAAGTCTATTTTCTGTTGCTGGGCTTCTTCTCACTCTTATAGTCTCATAACATTAACCTGTGTGCTGAAGTGGACTTTTGACCTATTAGGTAGTTACAGTCAGTTGGAAGGTGTTGCAAAAGCTTGCAAAAACTTGCTCCTCTTAGATCTGCAGCATGCTATTGTGATTTTGTACAACCATAGAATACAAATAAAGCCCATGGGGGGCTTCTTTTTGTTTTGGTGTTTTTGGGTTTTGATTTTGGTTTTGTTTTTGGTTTGGTTTGGGGTTTTTTTTGGTTGGGTTGGGTTGGGTTTTTTTGTAGCTCAGAGGTAGGAACACTTAAACAAATGGTTTGGAGTACAGATATATGCAAACAGCCTATTTCCCAGCCAGCATTACAGATTTTTTATGGACTTCTCTTCCTATTAGAAGGACTGAGATGCATCCAGAAAATCTGTTACACTAAAGAACTTTTATCTCAGCTACTTAAAGTGCTTAATTTTCTTGTGGACAGAAGTACAGAACAATGGAAATGTTGTAAGGGTCTTCTGGTTTTTGTCTGGTCCAGCCTCATTGATCCAGTGGGGCCACATAGACCCAGTTTCCCAAGACCATGTCCAGATGTTTTTTAATATCTCCAAGGATGGAGACACCACCATCACCTCTCTGGGCATCCTGTGCCAGTGCTCAGTCACTCTTACAGGGAAAAGGAGTTTCCTGATGTTCAGAGGGAACCTCCTGTGTTTCAGTATGTGCCCATCACCTCTGGTGCTGTCACTGGGCACCCCTGGAAAGAGCCTGGCTCCATCCTCCTTGCACCCTCCCTGCAGGTGTTTACGTACATTGCTGAGATCCCCTGAGCCTGCTCTTCTCCAGGATGAACACTGCCAAATCTCAGCCTTTCCTCATGTAGGAGATCCTCCAAACCCTTAACATCTTCATGCCTTTTGCTGGAGTCCCTGGTCCGACTCTTTTCCATGTCTGTTCTGTGCTGCGGAGCCCAGATCTGGACTCAGCACTCCACCTGTGACCTCAGCAGTGCTGAATAGAAGAGATGGCTCACCTTCCTTGACCTGTTGGCAACACTTCTCCCAGGGCAGCCCAGGACACCACCAGCCACCTTCTCATTACATAGTGGAAACTGAATGCAGTACTAAAATCCAGTATCGTGTTTATTCATGTTAACTCCTCAAAGTAATTGAAGGAGTTAACTTAGCGGAGGAAATAAGCATTCTGTCATTCCCCTTTCTGTAATACAGAATTATTTCCAAGATGTTTAATCTATTTTAATACTAGCCTCTCTCCTATGCTCCATCTCAAAATAGTGAAGTCAGGATGACCTTTGATTTTACACAGCACAAAAAAATAAATGTTCTGCTTCTGTTCAATTTATAATTTCTAACAAACACACCTCCTTCTACCTCTGAATTTACACTGCTTTTACCTGCTTCTGAATACACACTGAGGTAAAAAGAAAATGTCTTTTTTGGTCCATTAAAATCTTGAAGAAGTACAAGTTCATTTTGGCCATCCCTGCAAGAACTAACTGAACTTGCTGAATCCAACCCAGATATTTCAGAAGAGAATGCAAGAAAAAAAAGCAAACGGTAAAGTTAAATAAAATAATAATTGATTTATAAAATATAAAACCTACTTGTTAGTAAGAGGCAATTAGTCTATTGATTTGCAAAAACCAATTAGATTAGAAAATGATGGTATTTGCTGGAGTCAGTTACTATCAAAATCTAACAGAGCAAATGAAAGTGTGCTAAATTTTTATGAAGATTTATTGAATTCAGTGTGAAAGTCTGGCAAAATATATGCCCTGAAAACACCCTAATTTTTCAGAGTTCTTTTTAGATATGTTACAGAAATAGACAACATACAACAGGGTGCTAAAAATAGTGTCTGTTAAGTTATATGTTACCCACCCTACTCACTGTGGTTTGCTACAATAATAAATAATTCACTGTTAGAGCTCAAGAATATTACTGTGGTTTTTTTTTTGTTGTGTTGGTGGAGATAGGGCCATTATAACAAGAGCCTCCTGACTTACCTGGGCTTCACCACTGTTGTCAGGTGCAGAAATGTCTCTGGAATCTGGCAGCAATTGTCCAAGTATTCTGGTGGTGATTGCACCCCGTTGTGAATTAGTTTGTACATCACACAGACAGAGCAACTTACAGTCATTTCCACTTTATTCTAATAGGCGAGAGCTGTCCTTATGGCTATGAAACATATGCAGCTGCTGAAAGAAAGGAATTAGATATTCTTGGCTCCAGCATTCTGGCCTTACTGTAATATACAAGTTAGCTAAGTATAAAGGAAGAAAAATGATTGGTCATCATTTGTTGACAAGTAAACAAGAAAAACATGAACCTTCCATGAATCAAATTGGACACATTTCAAGCAAATCACTTAGAAAAATCAATATTATGTCAGGTTTAAGCCTCCATCTTCATTAATAACTGACAAATGCAGCAAGCATCAGTGAAGACTGACATATACAAGAGAGGAATTGGGAAGGTTTGCACCATGTCCTGAAGAGTAGCAAAATTATTCACTGTGAAATATGCAGGCTGTTGTACTGAAGAAACCGTAATGTGAAATACAAATAAAATATGTATAAGCAGAAACCTGGAAAGAAAAAGTAATCAAAAAGTATCAATGTACAGTTGATGGGACAAGTTGCATGTGGCAGAAGAAAAACAATTACAGTTGTAAGATATCTTGCATCTTGTTGTGGGTGAAAAAGGGGTGATGCAACATGCTAGTGTTCCTGTTCAGTTTCATGAAGAGTATTGTATTTAATTGTTAAAAACTGTCGAAAGGAGCAAATCATCCAACAGAATTCACCAGTGAGCAATGACAATGATTTAATACTTGGGAACATGTTTCTGACTTAGGTTTCAGAAATAAAAAAAGACCAGGGCAGTGACTCTCCCCCTGTACCAGGCACAGGTGAGGCTGCACATCAAATCTTGTGTCCAGTTTTGGGCCCTTCACTGCAAGAAGGACATTGAGGAGCTGGAATGTGGCCAGAGAAGGGCAGCAGAGCTGGGGAAAGGGTAGGAGAACAACTGTTTTGTGCTGGAGGAAGTGGAAAACGATTGGGCTGCAGTTAATTCCTAATGCCCAGAAGTCCTTTGAGTTCCTGGCTCAGCCATGGACATGTGCTCCTGTTTAGCAGGAAGATCTTGGTTATTAGTTACACATTTCCCTTTGTGAAATTAGGTGTTCTGAGCTTGAAACTGCACACCAAGTTTCAGCACTGATATAATACCATGACTGAGTAAGCCCTGAGAGTTTGTGCTCTGTGAGAAAATAACCACATAGCAAGTCTATAAGATTTGATGCCGCCTAAAGCTTTGGGAATAAGATGAAGGTACTTCTGCATTTGTAATGAACAGAAAAACTATCTGCATAACTACAAAAGAGATGGAACTATTCATAGTTTTCTATAGATATGGCTGAGGTCTGTAGAGAAGATGCAAGGGTGTTTCTGAGATTCAAACTAAAAATGTGTCTGTATGGAGAAGGCTATATAGATTTCATGTGGAATGAAATGAAAGGGTGTTGAGGTCAATAGAGTCCACAGCAAAAAATTTTCTGTTAAAAATACTTCAACAGTGTACAAAAAACAGCATACAGAATTATTTTAGATTTTATTTTATAGCAAAGACAAGCTTTATTTTCCATTTTATGTTTTAACACTGTTTAAATTTTACAGCATTATAGCATTAGCTAGACAAATTCTAGGCTATTTTAGGATATTTTGACTCAGCAAACATATCACGAAAGGGTTATGGGGCCATTTGTCATGACAAATTAGATCAATTCCTGAGCAATGAAGAGGACCAATGTAATTCTGTCAGCCTTAAGAACTGGACTGGGTATAGGCATTTCATGATTTGTCTGTTCTCTCAGTCTCCGACAGAAATTAATGTGACCTGATGCTCACTGATGAAAAGAATTAATGACTTAATCCCAGTATTGTATGGCTGCACACAAACTTCTACTGTCACAGAACAATGTGTCCTGAATCAATTATATATTGAACTTTCCAGAAAAAAAAATGCTTTTGTTATATTTATGAGGAAATCATAAAAAAGTGCACAGGAAAATTAGGATTAGCAATGAAAGCAGAAACCTTAAAGAGAAGAGTATATGGGAGAAGGAAAAATGATCCTGAGATCATTTAAAGCACTGTAAACTTTTGCTTCTCAATTGTGAAATTATTATTACAAAGAGTTTCATTAGGAATCCAATCTGTGAATGTCTTGCAGGCTGTGAACCTTTATCTCATAAATGCAGTAAATTCAGGGCTGTATTTAGCTGAGTTATTAAATACTATTCTCTCCTTGGCATTTCTGAATAGCTTTCAGAATCTTCTGCCTGCCTTTTGTCTTGACTGATTTGTGTTTAAGCAGATGACCAATACCCTTAGAAGGATCTAGACTGAAACTTATTTGGTGGTAAGTGGAAGGGTAAGTAAGATCTTATGCTAAAATAGCCATTAAGCAAGGACATAGTTACCATGGGCCAGATTTGCCAGACATGTGCTCTAAAAAGGCATCACTGAAGCCTTATTTTGAAGGTTTTAGAGATCGCTATTTGGCCTACATGATCCAAAGCAGTGGATAATCAAAGCAGAACATAACCAGCACTTTCTAATAGTCTTAACTTTTTTTGTAATTTCTTTCTTATTATATGTCCAAGCTAAAAAAATAAAGAGACAAGAGCAGGCTGCCACAAAGGCTTGTGACAAGACAAAGAGAAAAAAGAGTAGTCACACAGAAAAGCAAAAACCATTAGGGCTCAGAATAACATTGTTAGCAGCACCAGCACCAGGAGGAAAAGTCCAACTCAGAAAAGGAGAAGGCACAGTCATGGAAAAAAGAAGCATAGGCAACAGAGGGAAATTAAAAAAAAAGAGAAAAGCAATTCAGTCTATGTATTTATTAACTGTACATGGAAAACCCATGTGATTAAAGACATGCCTTGGAAATGGAAGCGCATTTGATCTTAATGTTACCAGATGCAAATGGAAGGTGATCAAGTGCTAAGTGTGCAGAGACCATGTATAGAGAATAAAAATGCAAGCAGAATTTAATAAAGTGCTCCAGGATTGCTGTTTTTGAAAGTATTGTCTCATAAAGTTAATGGACAAAAATCCAAGACATAGTCCGACTTTGTGTTGCTTCAAATTCCAAATTAATTCATTGCAAATTTTAAGACTTTTAAAGGTACAGTTAGAACTGGAGATCTTTTCATGTTAAGGATCACATTAAACCAAATCTTACTCCAGCAGCATGTTCAGGCTAGTTCATTATTTCCACACATGAAAATGCAGCAGCTCAGATACAATTTCCCCTAAGGACTGAATGCATACTAAAGGCAATAACAACAAAAATGAAAAACAGCCCTACTCAGGAATAAAATAATTATATTTTTAAACCATTTTTCACCTGTTTAAACAAAATGCATTGCAATGTTCTGCAGCCTCCACAGAACTAGCTAATTCATATACATACACATGTACATATGTATGTTTTAAATTCCCACTGTTTATTAATTTTGCCCTGGCAATTTGTCTCTTTTTTGACTCTGAGCTCCACAGAGTCCAAATACACTCCTCAGAGCATCTGTCTTTCAAAGCTGGGACAACACCTAATATCCAGCTGTCACTAACATATACAAGTAATAAATAATACAAATAATGAATAATACTAATAAGTGGCAGGGAAGTTTTGGGAGAATAAATTTACCCTTCAGAGGTCGTGTACAAGACCTGATTAAATATCTAACAGACTCAATTTTAGAAGCAGTGAATATGGCTTATTTTAATTATTAGCTTTACAGGAGTCATCAATTATAGCTTGAGATACAAATCATCTACTGCTAAAAGCTAATAATGGGACAGGCACTATGCATCCTCAAATACGTCTTTTTTAAAAACAGTTCTCTGGCATGTAATGCAGTTCTCTAATCCACTGTATGCATTTTGTTTGCCAAACCCAGAAATAAAATATGCAAAAAATTCTACAGAGGCAGCAGATGTTCTTAACAGCAAAGAGTTTGTACAGCAAAAGCATGTGGAGGTGGTTATGGCAGTTTTGTCTGCTGATGTGTCAGCTGGATCATTGCTTGTGTAGGTCAAAGTAGGACAGAGTTTCTTCTGAATATGAAGTTGCTCAAAGACAACAGTTGTTTGCCCAGGTCTAATGGAATTAAAGAAAGAATCTTAGAATGAATCTTGATCAAGCCTGTGTTTTTTCCCTGGATCTTGCCAGCACTGTCCGTGTCTCTAAAGAAAGAGACACGTACACTCAGGTTACTAAGGCCTAAGAACTACTGAAGGTTGGACGTAACTTGGAAGTGGGAAGATTTTAAATAGTTATTAAATCATAAATTAACTCCATTCCAAAGTAAGACCAAAGCATTACTTTACTTACATTGCAGTGTGTGCCACATATATATATATTACTAAAAAGGCATAAAATTATTGTTGTGCAGCAGGAAATGTGGTGGTATGAGATGCTGACGTGCTATATACACATCTGGAGAAGTTTTGGGCACATCTTCATACAGACAGTCATGCTCTGTGTCTAAATTCTGGACTCTGAGACAGGTAGCCAAATAGAAGAGCAATCCCACTAACACACACCTGTGATAAGAACACACAACCTTGTGTTAAGAACTGCACATCAGAGAGCCATGTTCTCACTTTTCCACTCAGCTTCCAGATGGCATCATTTTGGGCTTGATCCCTGTGTGGGTCATTCACTTAAGAGTTGGACTCTGATCCTTCTGAGTCCCTTCCAACTCAGAATATTCTGTGATTTCTGACTGTGATTTCATGCCATCTCATCTCAGATCACAGAGCACTGACACAGCTGATTCTGTCAGAGGCACATGTCACATGTGCAGCATGCTGTACAGTTTCATGGCACCATACTCCTCCCTGGTGCAGGGCTTTTGGAATCACTGACTACCCTTCTGTCCCCATCCCTGAGCATGAGAAACTGAGTTGGACTGTTTGTCTCTGCTGGAAAAGGATTGTCCTCATTCTCTCTGTCTTCAGGCATAGAAAATCCACTCTGGGCTGGGTTGGGCTGGGTTAGAATAGGTTTTACTCACAGGGGCCTCAGTCTTAGAAGATATATCCTTAGGATATATCCTTTTCTTACAGTCTGGGTTATTGCTGCTAGACAAAATAAAGGAAGCAAAATGAAGCGAAAGCAAATTCTGATTCAGATTTTTTATTTCCAGTGATGTGATTTGCTACAGTTTTCACATTTAAATGTGAGTGTTAGAAAGCAACATCTCTGATCATTGGGATGCCTGAGATTAGTTGTGAATCCAGTATCTTCTATCTTTCTGTAAACAGATCGTCTTACAAAGGAATATTTGTAATTGTACATAATATTAACTCTGTGGAGATTTTTAATTGCTTTACAGTTGCTGAACAATACAGATTTAAAGCCTGATGTTATATATTTTATGGTTAAATTAACAGAAAGTGTACCAGAAAGAATTCCAATGAAAAATTGATTTTATTAATTCTAGATTAGTTTTTGTTTTAGTTCACAAGTACAAACACAAAAAAAAATTCAAAGCTTAATGAATTTCTCTGAAGACTAGTATATTTCATTCTGCTGTCTAAGTAGTCAGGAAATAAGGCAACTTAAAGTGCAGGAACAAAGTTCCTATCAATAACTAATTTAATTTAAAAAAAAAAATAGGAAGAGATTTTCTGTGCTTCAAGTGAAAGAAAGAATATAGCAGCAATTTATGAATATATTGAAGGCACGCAAACTACTTAAAATACATATGCTTCTGTTGCTGAGATTATAAATAATTTCCAGAAAGTAGGTAAGAGTTATTAACCTCTAAACACAAAAGTTGTTACCATAGGAATTATGTCAACTTGGTGTAAGATCCTTAGAAAAGATGCTTCATGACTTGAGGATTTTTGCACCTGGTTATATCAAAGAAAGTGTTCAGTTTCAGATTCTTCTAGTTGAAACTGTGATGATACTGATAGGTTATGATTCAGAGGAAACTAAAAACAGATAAAATTAAACTCATTTGTAAGATCTTTGAATTTGAATTGCTGTAGTTTTCTAAATGTACATACTCTGTTGGTTTTGAAAAAGATTTTGCTAAGTATTCTTTCATACTGTGTCTCAAAAAAGACTGCCCACTCTACTTCTTCAGGATTGTTCTCTTCCTACTTTGTCTAGTGTGAAGTTTTATTTTTCTACAGACACACTTTTGTCACAGAGTATGCGTCACAAGTCTACCCACTGCGGGATCTTTCTTGACTCAGATAGAAGCTTTATGAAAATAAAGTTTTGGCTGGATTAGTTAAAAGCTGTTATCAACTCCTAATTACTGGGAGCAGTACAAGTGCTGCTGCTGTTCCATGCCAAGGGATAGTGCAGTTAAGCATCAGCAGTGATGAAGATGACTTGAGCCTCAGCATCTGGAGTCAGATCTCCATTCTCACACCCCTCTGCCCATGCAGATGTCTCCTTTGTGGTAAACCTGGAGCTGTGAGAGTGCATTTCTGACACTGAAAAACACAGTCCGAGGCACTTTTGTTTACAGCTATGTCATTTAAATGCCAGTATTATTATTTTGTGTGCCAGAATCCTTTTATCACTTATCCTCTAAAGAATCTGCAGCACCTCATGAGAGGCATGGCAGCTTCACGGAGTCTGCACTTAAGTAGAGGAGGATAAATAAACAAAATAAACAGCATCGAGTAAAAATCATCAGTGTCTGAGGATTTACATGTTCAAGTGTAAAGCTCCAAGTCCCTTCCAAAGTGTTTAACTCAACCAATGTGAGAAAAAGTGCATTTTAAAATTAATTATGTGCATGGCAGTGGTGTTGTACCCGCTCTAATGTAACTGATATCTGTTAGATGATCTCCTACATCAGGCTCAAAAGGTCCTGCTAGCCTAATGTCTTGCTTCTGACTATATTTATCATTCAGACCTTGGGGCATGATGGAGCCCGTTGATGTCCAACATGTGGAAATTTTCCAAAAGCTTTTGGTCTCATTCTTCTCTCAAAGAGCTGAAAATTAGCTCTAACCCTGAAACATGCAACCGAATATTCTTCTGTAGAAAAGTATCATCAATTATTACATCTTCAGAATGTCCAATTCCTTCTAACTGTGAAAATGGAACTAAAACAGCTCAGAACGGCTATACATTTGCAATCAATCTGCATGACAGAATAGGGTAACTTACTGCTAGTATATTTAAGATCCTGTCCGTAAAGAACTCCTTTGCTGCCAGAGAGCCTTTCACAGGAAAAGTCAACCATATTGAACTTCCCAATCTAAATAACCCCACAGAAGAGCTCTGTAAATCGCAAAACAGCCCCATGAACTCAAGGTCCTCACTTTTCAGGCACATAAGTTCATGCAGCTGACAGGTTCTATTAAGCCTCTAAGGGACTGCATGCATGAATCAGGGACTAAGCAAAATCAGAGAACTGAATTTAGATTGAAATTGGTTTTTAAATTACCCAGGGTAATTCAGAGGTCACTCATTCTTGCATGCCAAAACATCCTACTTCTCATTCTGGTAAACCATGAGGGGTAATTTGTTACACAGAGTGCTTCTAAACATTTCAAAAATTAAGCTTTAATAATTAATTCACCTCTATGACATGTTTTATCTGTCTCTCCTGAACTTGTCTAATATCCTAAATTCTACTCAGCTTTGTTACTTTTCCTTAGAGATTTGTAACTGTGACAAAGAACAGTAGACCCTGAAATAAGGAAAATAAAAATAGGCACAGAAGAAGCTGCTGCAATCTACTGTTGAAAAGTGTAGGTGTGTGTCGTCTATAATTTATCAGCAGCATAGTCTGGAGAAATGGTTACATTCAAAAACCTTAGACATATCTGGATTTCAGAGGAGATTTCTTCAAGTGCCAGATGCTGATGATATTTTAGCTTTTAAAATGGTTTCGTGTTTCAATAAAGGTTGGTAATGGACTATCATTGCATTGTGCTAGGCACTCCCTGCACTTTGTGCAACTGAAAGGATCTCAAAGCACAGCAGGAAGGTCCTGGTATCAGACTATTCATTTCTCCCTTGATTTCTTTCTCTAATGATCCATGTAGCCAAGACATGCTTATTAATGAATAGAAGCCACAGTTATGAGAGCACTCAGTGTCCTTTTGTCTCCATATTCACTGGGAAATTATTCAGAGTGAATTAGTCTAATTAGGTTTGATTTTATCACTTTTGCTTGCAACCTGTTGTATGTTGGATCCAGTCACCAAAGGAGGTGAAAGGTGTCTGATGTCAGGCTGCTGCTGCTCTGGAACCACAGACTTTATAGTGTTTCCCATGCAAAAAATGAACTCATTTCCTCCTTGTGCCATTTGTTTACACTGTTCCTCTCTTCTTCATACAAGAGCCTTACATAAACACTTCCCAAAGCTTCCTATCCATGCATTTCATTTATTCTCATGAAAATATCTCCATTGCTTGACAACTGTTGGAAACAAGGCACAATATTTGCTTGAAATCTTATGTAATAATGATCATATTACTGACACTCTCTCCTCATTGTATTGGTGACTTGAGATTAAGTGAAGGATTAAGTTTAAATTGGTCTGTTTGGTCTTGCAAGCTCTCTGCAGAGAGGAATATTCACAATCTCCATCTACAGCTTTGCCCTGACAGAAGGCTCGTAGGATGTGCCACATTCTCCCTCTTCCCATCTGTTTCAATCCCTTGCTTTTCTCTAACAAACAGTCCTCCCTCCTCCTTCAGAATTTAATTCTCTCTTCCATTTTTTTTCTTTTTGAATAAATTGTCTTTGGAGACGAGTGTCTATTTCATCAATGTGGCAGTTTATTATTTTGTGTGTTTACCAATTATCCTCCTTCCCCAATCACCATAGAAGTATTAACTGTCTTTCAGAGAAAAAAAAAATGAGGTAATGGAGGAAATTAATGTGTAAAGGTATTAAATAACTCATTCAAGAGCGCAGAGAGAGTTCATCCAATCACGTTAAGGTTTACTGAATATCAGATTCTTCCAGAAAATATTATTCTTCTGCTGTAAGTGATAATGTCCAAGAGTCTGCAGTACTGAGAAGTTACTTTAGAAACTGAAACAGAAAAACAGATTTAATTGTAGTCTCTCTCATTCTCCTTTGAAGACCTGCAATGGGTACAGCTTATGTACACAAACTTAAGTCAAAGCTAACATAACCAACTATACAAAACAGAAGAAAATTTACATTAGCTTTGTGTGACCTTTCTTAGGATAGAGAGGACTTCACTTGCAAAAGAAACTTGGTAAGATGTTTCAGGCTGTAAGTTTGAAATAAGTTTTGTCTTTTGGGTCTGTTTATTCCTCATGACAATTTAAGCTTTTAGTTCTGTTTTTCTGTCCATAAAACAGAGATAAATATACTTATTCTTTCTCGAGAAGCTTTGTGAGTTCCGAGGAGAAAAAAATACAGGAACCAGGAATTATTAATTCATTAAATAGCATTTGTATTTAAATTCTGAGAGGAAAGCCAAAATGACTACTGGTCAGTTCATTCCCAGTGTTATTCCTTCCTCGCTAATTACACGTTTACCTGAGTGAAAGAAGAGTTGTTTACTCAAAGGACACTACTGAAATTATAATAGCCTATAAGCTAGGTACGTAATTAGGCAGTTTTAAATTACATAAATGATATGCTATTTGGTGTCAAATAATTATGGTCTTATCATTTCCCCACCACAGACAGATCTTGAAAAGTAGAAAGATTACTCAGAAATAACCTTGACATGATGTGATCCAATAACCCTCCAGAGGGAAGGGTTAGTGATGGAAGAAGTGAGGCATGGGCATCCATCTCCCTACCTGTGCAATGTCATGCAGGTCTGCCTTAGGGCAGACTACAAAGAACCAGCTTCTTCATACTTCCTCCCAAACCTATTTCCACTGGCAGCAAGACTGTTCCGGCCCTGCCCTGTCACAGAGTGGCACTGCATTAATTTCCCAGCTTTCTCCACTCATCACACTCCTTTCATTCTTTGGCTCTGCTTCATTCAGAGTTAGTGAGAGCAAACGTGAATCACATAGGGGTATTGCTGCCACACAAAACATCAAGAATTACATCACTGCATCATGCTGCAACATCTGTAAAAAATTCTGAATGATATCATTATGAAGACCTTGTTTCACAAATTCGGGCTGTAGTCTCTGCAAAATAAAAATCTTTCTGTGTATATCATTTTGCTGAACTAGGAGCAATTTGTCCAGCTAAACACAGCTTTAATACTTCTCACTGAGCTGCCAAACATGCTTATTTGATCACCATAATCCCATCCAATGCATCATATATCATCTGATTATGTTACCCACCATGCCAAGGAGAGTCTGATCTTGTCCTTCTTCCAAGGTTACATCATATGCTGGTAATGGTTCAGAAGGTACCACAGCTCAGCATATGTTTTTCCCTGCCTTCAGCATGAAATGTGTAGGAGAGAGGCTATTTGGATATGGCTCACAGCAGACCACACAGGCTGAGAGTGTTTTAACAGGAAAAAAAATTCTGATTGCTGTTTTACAATTTGTTCTGTTTGTCTTTTACTTAGTGGATGAGATTCAACTTCACCTTGTTGCAGATAAAACCGTTATCCATTTTTCCACTGTGGATTTATAAATGCGGTGTGACCTCCTGTGGTGCAATAAAATATTACACGAATCATCCAGGTGTCACATCGTTTATGCGACCTGCGATCGACATAGAGCCCATCTGCCTGGATGGTTAGATTTCTATTAACCAAAGAATAACTCTTGTCTGAGAAATTCTCATTAACGACTAATTTCTCTTCAGTCATTTAACAAGTGCATGTATTTTGGATAACTCTTAATTGCTAGCTAATTCAATTTTCATTAGCTCAGTCTATCCTTAGTTTATTTTCTTTTAATTTTAGATCATGACTTTCAAATTCCACATTCAGCAGTTATGTAAAGAAGCTGGTAGTGAAAATGCCACTTCATACTTGTCATAAATAATGTTTGTCACTGAAGAAATTTATTAACAAGCAACCTGAATCTTATTGTACACATAGGAGATTTAATACACACGTCCCAATAGCAAGTGTATAAAAGAAAGGCAACTACTTACAAAGTTTGTTGCTGGATGTTATGTATCTATGTAGGTACTGGCATTTCTTAAGCAGCACAGGAAGGTACAAATGTACTGTTATTGTATGTAGTTGCTTTCTATAACCATGAATAAATCTTGTTTAAAAGAAAAAGGAAAAAAAAATCAAGAAAAAAGTAGTATTTTAAAAAAAAATTCTGAATCTTTGTTCTTCATATTGTATATTGCTTGTGGCCATGACAACCAACGATAGCAGCAAGACTGCAATGCCTCTGCAGTCTTTCCACAGCAGCAGTCTACTGATGTGCTGCATGCAGTGCACCCAAAGGATGCGAGCCATGGAATCCCACATGGGCACCTGCCACAGGGTGTCTGCCGCAGAAACGCTAATTCAGCAAATACACCGGAGCTGAAACCAGAAACAACTTCCTTTCTGTTTCTAATGTGGCCCAAGTTGTCCAGCTGCCTGACGGACACCTTGCAGGACTAGTCTACGGGCAATTTTAAAGCTGGTAGAAGCTTAAGGATACCGCAGTGTCATTTTTTATCCCTATTTATAACAGTCTCTTCTCATTACTTGAAATACACAGTGACGTCTAAGAACACTTTCAGAAATGGCTTAACAAGTAATTAGTATTGACAACATTGCAAGGAGGATCTAAATTTGATTAAACTTTTAAAAATATTCACCTTTCCAACTTGCAGTACAGTATCTTTCAAGACAATAATTCCAAGATGTGAAGCAGTTTTGATTTTCTTTCCCTTTTTAATCTACGCTTCCGTGTTTTCTTTTTTACTACACTTAGTTTAACATGTATCAACTGCTGACTGCTTTCCTGTGTCAGTTGTGGTTCCTAGTTTACTTAAATTAGCTTCAGGAAGACATGTCAATTGTACTGGCGATGTACAGTCCTTTACCTTTTAATTCTGTGTAAAGGTTTTATTTACCAGAAAGGTGGAAAACAAGAGGTCTTAAAAATCCATTTTATCAAGAAGCCATTCAAACTGAAAATGGAAAAAAACCTCGAGTTTTTGATGGTAGAGCAAACCATTTGATGTGTGTATATAAAGAACACCTTTAAGTAAGAAAGAAAAAACTTTAGAGTAATAAAATCCAAAATCTAGCTGAAGTTTACATATACTGTGTAATTCTGAACAAATTAATTATTCTAGTGTGTGTCCTCAGCTTTCATTAAGGGTGTCACAGAGTTAGTCACAGAGCTGCTTTGGAACTTTTGGGGGGGACTTTGACAAGGCTAAAGAGAAAAATAAAACTTCCCAAATTTATTACATCTTAAGGCTCCACAAGTCATTAAGTCATACTTAAAAGAAAATAAAAGAAAGAAAAAAAAGGACAATATGATTATGTGATCATGCCCATTTTGAAGGACAGGAAT
This sequence comes from Callaeas wilsoni, assembly GCA_013398955.1. Taxonomy (NCBI): domain Eukaryota; kingdom Metazoa; phylum Chordata; class Aves; order Passeriformes; family Callaeidae; genus Callaeas; species Callaeas wilsoni. The sequence continues at coordinate 51,624 of VWPU01005873.1, forward strand.
CATCTTCTGCATTTGATGGCTCACAGACCTGAATGGTGGCTTTACAGATCAAAGTAAGAGCTATGTGAAAAAAACATAAAGCCTGCAAAAAGAACAAGAGAACTAATTGCTTCTTCATATCCATTTTTACAGAAAATGAACATGATTTTGAATACTTCTGAAAGCCAATCAGAATTTCAAATGTTAGAATGATTGGACACCTTCAAGGGACTAGAGAAAATAAACCTACTGCTTTTTGGAAAAGTAGGATGTAAATACGTTGCAGATTAATGCAGCTGAAGATGTAGTAAGAAGTATTTTGAATACTTCTGAAAGCCAATCAGAATTTCAAATGTTAGAATGATTGGACACCTTCAAGGGACTAGAGAAAATAAACCTACTGCTTTTTGGAAAAGTAGGATGTAAATACGTTGCAGATTAATGCAGCTGAAGATGTAGTAAGAGGAGGTTGAAGGAATATGGGGAACCAAAGCATGGGCTCCAAGTAAGACCTCTGAGCAAGGTCCAGAAAGAGCAGTCTAATTTGCTGTGACAGATGTATGTGATAGAGAGAATTCTGGCTGTAACTAGGAAAATAATGGATATCTTCTATTATAAACATCTTGGGAGACTTTATTTCAGCCTCAGATCTGAGCCTGTAAATACAGACAAGTGAGAGAATTTGTTCTTGTCATAAAAGTTCCAGTATCTGACTTCCCATTCATCAATTACCAGTTAGATAGGAACAGCAGCAAAAGATCCTGTGCATTAAAAAACAGCATAAGACATTCACAAGTATTTTATACAAACTTTTTCATTTCTCTTTGACATTTTTTAATTCTATGGGCTACTATCATTGAATGGTGACTAGTACGAATCCTTCAAAATTATAACTACTTTTGTTCATCTCTCCCCCAGAGCCTTTCTTTTCTTCAGCAAGAATCACACCCCCATTAAACTTCTCTGCACTGCTTAAGCTCTCCAACAAATTTCAGTGCAAGGTTTTGTCTCCCCACCTGCCTCTCCAGCCCTACAGGCTCCATTTGCCACTTGCAGCTCCTTGCAGACATAAAAGCCAGCACACAGAAGGGTCCAGCCGGCACTGCTGCCACAAGCCACCACTGCACTCCCCAAGTCACTCCAGGTACTGCAGCACTTGGTACCCGGAAGCCTGAAGAGCTTTACAGAACAACCAGAGGTAAGACAGAGGTTGACCTCAAGATGAACTGCTCCTGAGCTTTGGATACTTCTGTTTTCTTTTCCTGTATTATTGATAGCGCAATGATGTGGTTTTTCCTTGTCATAGTCCGTGCACAAGGCAGAAGGCCTGTTGTTTTTCACTGGTCCAGTAACTCTGAATTTTGAAAACACTGAAGTGAATTGATGGGAGTTAACTTTATAAAATTCTAAATTCTGGCAGCAGGCTTCATGCAGTCTATGGGATCAACCCATGAGACTTGATTTGTCTCTCACTCTTTTTTTAATAATCCCACTTTTCTTCTTTTTCAGATTCACAGCTATTAACATGAGAGTAGATTCAAGGCTTTAATGGGAGATATTCTGCAGCTTTCATTTTTGTTCACCTGTATGTCACTGACAGAAACTTTCACAACTTTCGGTATGATGAAGACTGGGCTCTCCTGTCCCTTTTCTGTCTGTTCATCTGACACACAAAAAATCAGAAAATATATTAATTTCCTAATTTCATACTTTAAACAGAAGAAAGGGAGTATATTTTACTTCAAGGAGGCTGCCTTCTGTATAATAATTTTTTTTTAAAGTTAAAAAGAAGTATCTGGAAAGATCCAGAGTGGTTTGGCCTGTGGAATTATGCATACTACTAAGAAGAGAAACTCTTACAGAATCCCCAGGAAATGCCTTTTATTGTAAATACCATTTTCATAGGAAGAAGTACAACTTACCAAATAACCAGCTCTTGGCTCTGATGGGCCCCTCTAACAGAGTTTTCAAAAGCTAGGAAGGTGGACAAATGTACTAAAACATGTTGATCTTGCAAGCCTTAGCTAAACTCCATAGGGGAGAAACTTCAGATCTCATGAAATGAGCGAAACCTGTATAGCACAAAGAACTCTGAACACTAAATGATTTTTCACTATTCCTGGAAATCATCTGTCTTTCCATAATTTTTATTAGCCTCATGATCCAAATGGACATGTCCATACACTTCTCCTGCCACAGTAAGTTTTCAATTTAATTCAGCATCAATGTATTCCAGAAATTTTGAGGTATCTTCCCATTAAATTAAGTCCAGATGGCATAAATTTCTGGCTGCTATTTTGACTGCAAAAATTCTACCTGCGGCTGTTCATTTTCCACACAAAATCTTATAAAATGAAATTTTCCTTGTATAAATCATGCTGAAAGGTGAATATCCTTCTAAAGGTTTGAGTAAAATTAATTCAGTCCTCATGAACACATGCTACAAATACTTCATACTGTATCTATAAGCATACACAGAGAGATACTTTATTCTCCATGCTTTACTACTCAAAATAGATTACTCAGCATTGTCTGAACTTCAAACTTGACAGGCCTGAAAATTGTTCTTCCAGAGATGAGTGGAGACAGCACACCTTTTTAATCCTCATGGCAAATAGGAGATAGCAGAATTTCTCTTGCTTAAACTTCCCATAAAATATCAGAATTCACTTCAGCCAAAATGCTTTTAATGAAAGGTGAAGAGGTATAGCAAAATAGAAGGTTTAGCAACACGTAATCCTAATTTTCTTTCACCCTAGTAAAAAAAAAGAGAAAAAAGAAAAGCTTAGTTTTGTGGTTTTAAGTGCTCATATAAGCCATCAACACAAGTCTTACTATGTTGTTTCTCTCTATCGCAGTTATCTTACAAAAGAATCCTGAAGAAAGGCTTAAGAGGAAAAATGGAAAAAATAATAAGTCTCGGACTTGTGCAAAAAACCCAAACATAAACATGAATAAAGTCTTCAATATGGCTGGAATATTTCCTCAAAGTTTTAGAGAAAGAATCTGTAATTTGGATTAATTCTATGTGTTGGATGTCCACCAATCCATGGAATCATTCTTCCTTCTTACAGATGAGTTTTCAAAAAGGTGCCCTGATGCTCTTAGTAACAGATAGTGCAGGTATGAGAATAAGTAGTTCAAATTATTTTATCAGGAAGCGTCACCAATTAAAGCAAGATAAAACTATATACAGAGAAGCATGCATTTAATATTGCTCTGACAATTACATCATCAGTGACATTTTTTCAGCTTTCATTTAGAATTCCAGGAATATGAGTATTTAGCACTATAGATAATAAACTCATAATGTGAGCAAATAGGAGAAAAGAATTCAAGTACTGAAATGAAAGCACATTAGCAAATTGACTGTATTCTACTCATTTTGTAAAGGTGTAAGTCCAAAGTCTCTATAGTTTTCATAAAACCAGTTAACATTTTTCAATATTGATGGCTATGACATATAATGGATAATTATCGGCAATTTTAGAAATTTCACAATCTTTGTTAACTTGAGTTTTTTTGAATTTAAATGCAATTTCTCTTCTGAATCATACTCAGTTTTAAATAAAATAGACTCTGCAATAAAAAGTAAGGATGAGATGTGTTCTGGATTCATCAGAGCATTGTCTAAACAAATTGAAAGTGTTACTAAGGTTTCTACAGTAGAAACCACATGGAAAAATAATTCACAAAGCTCTATCCTGGGCACCTTGTGAATTTACAGTAGATTTCTTATATCCTGTACATTACAGTTGTTAAATTCTAAGTGGGTAAAACAGCCTGTTTGGGAAGTGATGTTCTCTCCTTGACAAAGTATGTTCAACTATTACTGATTTTTTTTGTGTTAAGATGTTACAGAGTTTTATGCAAAATTGTCTGAATTAACATCAAAGAGTTTATGGAGATGGTATAATGAAACCTGTTCTGAAGATAATCTCATCTTTTAAAAGTTTGTGTAATATCAATCACTATAGACATAGTGATTTTTTCTTCTATTATGTCAGTGAACCCATACAAAATGACAGCTTAGAAGGTAGATTACTTTTCATGGTTGGAAAGATAGTTAAATTGTTCTTGCAACTAATTTTTTTTTTTTGTGAAAATAAGTGCTGGCTCTCTCAGTTTTTGGCTAATGATTTGTGAGAATCTTATGTTCATAAAAGTGACAGATTTATAGATCTCACAGGCAAAATTTAGCCAGGCAGTTACTATGCAAATTTCTCTAAATTTGCCTGTCATTGTTCTTTAATCTTTACTTTATCTGCTTTATCTGCCAACTTCTGTACAGGAAAAGAAATCTTACAAATCCTGCAAGGAAGAGTGGAACCACAGCCTCACACAAACCTTCCAAGTTCAACACATTCTCTTCCCCATCTTGATCATCCATATGTTGTAAGATGAAAAAAAAATCAGTCTTTCTCCTAGTTAATTTCTCAACCTCCTTCCCTTGTCAAAAGAAGTGCAATTATTATTTATAGCACAGTAACACCTAGAGATCACAAGTGAGACAGAAAGTCAGGGTGTAATTTACCTCTCTAAAAGTAGATTATTAGCACTGATTAAAGTGTTTTGCTGTTTGGAAGATGCTCGCCTGAACTCCTGTCTGCCATCAAGAAACACTTCTGCTGTCTTCTCCCGTGCAGGCAACGATATTCAGATGTCCACAAAAAGATATTGGCTTGGACTGCTTCCTTTGTATAGATTCTCATGGAAATCCATGATATTCTGTGCATTTAAATCATAGCCAAAACTGGTCATTCAGCTCTTCCATACTGACAGCTGCAATAAGTTTTTTGATCTTTATATAGCCACTAATTTTTGTAATGCCAGGACCAGTTGGGCAGCTCTTGAATAAGGCACTTCTCAACGTAATAATAATCTCTTAATTATGCATGTTCCTGCACCTGGTGTCTAAATCATCAACAGTGCATGAAGCAACAATAAAGAACTGAGAAATCTAGTGGACATCATGGAAACTCCAGATCAGGTAAAAAAGGAGAGAATCAGGAAATCTATACAGAGTTTGGTGGGAGACAGTACTCAGGGCAAGGGGAAGATTCCGTTTAGCAGGGGACCCAACCGGGGTGCTTCAGTTTCCAGGACAGCTAGCGGTGCCCTGTCTACTGAGCAGAGACAGATTAATAGAGAGGCAGGAAAGTCTGGCTGGGGGCAACACCCATGGCGTGCCCCCATCTTTGCCAAACAGCACATTACTTTCATTGACCGCTCTCAAGGAGAGAAAGAGCACGTGGACATAACACGTTAGGGCACTCGTTAACTTGACTGACCTTTAGGTACCACTGGCTGTTTCTGCAGGCCAAAAGGCTGGGGAAGGGCAACTGTCACATAGAAGGATGAGGGAAAACTGAACTAGGGATATCCAGGCAAACAACAACTGCCTTGGAGCAGGAGTTCTTGGAGCAGGGCAGGCTAATCCACAGGTACAAAAGAGAAAAGTTTTCCAGCACCATAGGCACCAAGGGCAAGACAGGAGTTAAAGTGGCTCATCAGGTGTAGGACACCATTGCCATAAGCTGCAGCCCTAAGGAAGAGAGCTCTGATTCAAGAGATGAGAAATCTTTCAGCAAAAGAAATTCAATGGACTGAAAAAATGATGCTGGATGTAAACAGAGTTATAACAGAAAAAGAGAAAAACGACGAAGAATTCATGACAGTCTGGTTTATCTCATTGGTCATTTGCTCTGCTTTCTTCTCAATGGTGCCTCTCCTGGAGATGTCACAGATGGCACCACATCAGGCACTTCAATGAAGTCTGGGCCAGCACTTGTTCAGGAATAGTGTTGGTAAAGGCTTTTGCTTTCTGACCTTTACCTTCCTTTGCCTCACAGCCATGCCTTGCTACTGCTGTCAAGCAAAGGCAGTAATAGTGGCATCAGCAGGAGCTGCAGTGGAAGCAAAATTTCCTTCAGAGTTGATGTTTATAGTTTCCACTGGGGCCAGTGTCATGGGTGTGTTAATAGAAATTCCACTAACAGGGCTGAGTTTGTGCAGCTCAGATCTAAAAATCCTTGCTTGTCCCTGACTCCCTGCAGCAGGGCCACGTTGCCTTGAACACAAAGACATGGTAGAGCAGCACTGCTTTTAAAATTATTGCTTAAAATAGCAAGGTCTTGGGAAGGGAGTGTTCAGAGAAATGAGCTGGAATCCGCATATGAGTTTCTGTTAACGTGAGCACCGTACTGAGAATGCAATATGGTGAACGTGGTAGATGGTCTAGGCAGGGACAGGCATCTAGAGATCATAAGCAGATCTTTTAAGCTGAATCAGTTCCATCAAAGAATTTTCCATGCTGATCTAATTACTTGGCCTGGGAAATGCAGAGCAGAAATGTTGCACTATAGCGGTGCTCCTCTCTTGCGACAAGCAGAGTGAGAGGGAGAAGTGTTTGCTTGGGAACCTATAGACCACTTGACTGTCCAGAAAACATAGATCAGGAGAGTTCCTAGTCTAAGAACAGAGAAATTTGCTACTGATATGCTGAGTTCCCACACACCATGTAGCTGCCTTTGACTGCTGAGATGCTGAGAGCTGCAAGAATTTGTGACAGATATGAGAATGCTTGACCTCTCCCTGTACCATCCTAGGAAAGACGGGGAAAAGGTCCAACAATTTAAAGAAGATGAAGTGTTCATTATTTGCCAAAGTGCCTCCACCTGAACTTGGGTGAGGCTCATTTTCTAGCACAGAAAAGCTTAGTGAGAGTTGCTATGAGTGGCACGGTGCTGCCTGCATCAAAACATGACCTGGACTATAACCTAGTGTGTCATCAGTTGTTACAAGGCCAATTCAGGGACTGAAAAAGAAGGACATCCAAGGAAAATAACATGGTAATGCAGAGACATATTGGTATTTCCTGATGTAAGATGAAATTTCATCGTCAGGTCCAAAATTATTCAGTATTAGAGCGGCAATGTATTGAGATTGTCTCTGACCTTTTAGTAAGTCACTTGAATGATATTGTACTTTTTCTTAACATCAGAATGGAATGGAGCAACTCCTTCCACTATGAAGTATGGGACGATTTTTAATATGCTTAGGTATGTTGATAACGAAAGCTTTTGCAAATTTTCTGACCCCCAGTTTCTAATCCTAGCTTTTCTTTTGTAAAAATCTGACCGAATGGAAGTACTTCGCTCAGCTTTTATTTCTCATATAGTCCTAGGGCCCCTTTTGTCCAATTCCTTTAGCACTGCTTGATCCCTTCCCCACCGAAGTCCTTTCCATATGGCTATATTTATGTCAATAAGTGGATTTAGCTGTGTAGGATTAGGTCTCTAAAAGAGCTTAGCTGCTGCTGAGTACCAGATCTCCAGGATACATATTTCACAGGGGTGTGAAATGTGCACAGGTACCTTGAAACAGCACCATGAAGATGAATCACAAAGGGAGCACAGTTTCCAGATTTAACCCACTGCACAGGCAGGACAGAGGAATTCTAACTCTATAGAAGCTCATTTTTAGGAAAAACTTCTGTACTAAATATGGAAATCTACTCATGGTCAGGTCAATTGCACCCTCAGAGTAAGAATCACAGTACAAACTTACAGTACAGCCTCTTTTTTTTTTTTTTTAAATGGTGTTTGTGAACATTGCATAAACACTTTGCAGATGTTCTGTAAAATTCTTATGGTTCTTTCCTCTCCAGCATATCAACATGGGAAGAAAACCATCCTTGATTTCAAAATAATGTTTAAGTTTTTCAGCATTCTCTGCTTCAGAGGATTCTTGAAGAGCAGAATACTTTATGATTGCATGTTCCTTTGTAGTCATGTAGCCTGATATTCACGCAGTTCCCACACAGTCAACAAGTGGCTAAACTAAGAATGCACTGACACAACAGTGCATTATTGTTATTTTTTAAATGTACAGTGCATCTTAGTAGACAGGTGACAAGCACCTACTTTAGATTGTTTAGAGGACTGATTTGATTTTAGAAGTGTAGATAACTTACTTGCCAGATAACAGGATCCATGTATTATCAACACAAGTCTCCTTTCCTCCTCAATAAAGTTTTTAAAAGTAGACATGCAAGTCTATTCTCCTACACAAAAGTCTGTTCTTCAATACCATGAAAACGTCCAGAGATTTATACCAGTACTCTACTGGCATGCTAAGTAAATAGGATCTCTAAGGTTTTATTCTGAGTCAGTATATATTCTAACAGATATTTTAAAACTAATATGCACTTTGTTAAACTGACAGTCCAGTTTTTGTATTTTCTTCATGAAAATTTGTACCTGTCAACATCAGAACTTTCTGAGCAAGGTACAATACGGCAAACCACGGTCCCAAACTCAGGCCTCTTTGAAGTTCCTTTTTACTGGGGAACAACCCTGCCCCTGAGACTAAAATAACACATAGCACTATTTTTCTTACAAAATAAAATCTGAGTGGCTTTGCTTTGTCTACACATCAGCCTTGTGGACTGTACCTCATAGACATTGCACACACATTTATCCATCATTCTGGTTTCCTCTCTACAACAGTAAATCACATTTTTCAGTCTGCATTTCAGCTGCCAAAAAAACCTCGTGAAGTGTATATGAAACCTGTTTTAAATTACTTAATAAAGCTTTGCTTACGTAAATCTAATTCTACTTAAAACTTCATGTGAAAGTAAAGATGCTTTGTTGTTCAGGTGAGTGCGTAGCTTTTCTTCTTACCTGATTTTACCGAGTGTGATTCAGAGTGCTTGAGAGTTCCTCCACAAAGAGCACAACAGGAAGCCTCCCTATCTGCGAATTTATACCTGTACCTTCCAGGCACCTCCTCAATACTTTTACTACACTCAGCACCCTCTTATTGCCCTTGCCTTTTCTTCTTCTACCTCACAGTATTTTTCTGTTTCTTCCAATGTTCCTTCCTCCTTGACTCGCGGACTGTCGGTACATGCCAGTTTTGGTTTGGAGCTGTCAAAGCACTGAGAGATCCCCTCATATGCACATCTTGGCTGAGGCATCTGATTCCTGGCTCTTGAAATGGGTGGGGCTCTGAATTATGACTGTTCATCTCTGGGTGCACACAGTAGAGCACTGGATCCTCTTCTCTAGTTAGCTTTGGATTTGCACAGAACCTCAGCAACTTCACATTCTGAAACATCAAGTTTGATTAACAGTGGGTCACCGAAGACAGAAGCTTTTTGAGGGGATAGACAAAGACACTGTAGGGGTTTGAGTTCTT
>VWPU01005874.1:0-148385 GCA_013398955.1 Callaeas wilsoni
GGGGGGGGCGGGCGGGGGCGGAGCGCGGGCCGGGGCTCGGCCGGGCAGTAACGCGGCGCTTCCCCCGCAGGAGTGCCGCATCGCCCACCCCATCGTGAAGTGCACCTACTGCCGCTCCGAGTTCCAGCAGGAGAGGTACGGCGTGCGTCTGCTCGGGGGCCAGCGCGTTTGCGGGAGCTGGGCCTGGCTGGTCCGGAGAAGAGCACACTGAGAGGGGATCGCATCAGCGCGTATAAATATCTCCGAGGCGGGGGCCAAGAGGATGGTGCCAGGCTCTTTCCGGTGCTGCCCAGCGGCAGGACGAGGAGCAGTGGCCATAAACTTAAACGCAAGAAGTTTCACCTCCGCACGAGGAAGAACTTCTGTACACTGAGGGTGGCAGAGCAGTGGATCGGGCTGGCCAGGGAGGTAGTGGGGTCTCCCTCTCTGGAGACATTCAGAATCCACCTGGACATGTCCTTGTGTCACCTGCTCAAGGTGACTCTGCCTTGGCAGGGGAGTTGGACTGGATGATCTCCAGAGGTCCCTTCCAACCCAACTCTTCTGTGATTCTGTTTGCAAGTAATTGCAGGGGGAAGAATGTCAAAGTGCATGTTTGTCACCTAATTCAGTGTTGTGCCATTTTATCTCTAGCAAAACCAACACAATATGCAAGAAATGTGCCCAAAACGTGAAGCAGTTCGGAACGGTGAGTAGTCACTTGATTCTTAATGCTGAAGTTGAGCTCCTTTGTGCTTCAAACTGAAAACAAAGTTCTCTCGCAATTAAGCTTCTTATTTTCTTTTGAGGAAAAAAAAAACAAAACAAAAAACAAACCCACCTAGAGATTGCCATCCAGAAAGGTGACGGAAAAGACTGACATCTCTTGATTTCCTCTGTGGGTTACCGTTTCTTTTCCCAAATTGAAATCTGTTTGGGTTATATATAGCTTAACAGTTAAGAGTAATTTCAATATAGCTATTTGTAACAAAACGATGTTATTTCATGTCACGCATGTTAAGTTATTGCCTGCATATTCTCATAAGCACACGCTTCATGGCAGAAATACCATTAGCCCTTGTTGTTCTTAACGAGCGGTAAATGTGAAAATCTAGTAATACCCTATGCTTTATATTATATAAGTCTTAAAAAATGCATGTTAATCATGTTGAGCTAATAAGTACAAAAGATTTTTAGTATTATCTGCATTCATGTTATTTTGAATTTTCTCATACTGAATTTTAGCTTCAGTTCTGTTGGAAAAATGAATTTTTCTACTATGTGAATGCACTCATGGTATCTGAGCTGCCCTGCAGATACGAGTTTTTGAGAGGTATCAAGATAATCTTGTTGTGAAACAAAAAGGCATAACTTCCCTATACTTGACATAAACCATATTAGTGGAAATTCAACTTATTTGAGAAATGTAATAGTTGTTGGTATGTAGTCAGGCACTTTGTGAATTTATATGTAAACTAAACAAAGAAATGCTTTCAAAAGCTTAAAATGCAGCAAAATGAATTGCAGGACAGATCCAGCAATGATTTTATCAGTAGTTCATCAAAAAACAGAACTGCACTGAAGATAATTAGCCACTTCTAACCTATGAAAACTGACAGCAATTTTATTTTTCAGCACTCTATTAGTCTAGTTGAGCATATGATATAAAAGTTGATAACCTGACCTGATGGTATCTGAACTTGGTTTTTGTTTGGTGGTAGGGCTTTTTTTTGTTTGTTTTGTTTTTTGAGTTTCCTGCAGAATTGCAGGGATTAGGATAGTAATCTTGGAACTGTAGGGTTATTGAATCTCTGAGCTGTGCAAAGGAGAGGGATGCTATCAGAAACTTCCAGTCTGAAAAAAAAATCACTTGATTACTGTTCTTTTAAAGTTCTGTAAGTAATTTCTTAAGTAGTGTACCAAAACTGAGAGAAAATTTCATCATATTTAAAAAGATAAAAAGCAGTAGATGTAGAGGTTAGTAACCAGATAATTGTGTGTGTTTCTTTTATTGTGTCTGGGTTTTTATGGAAAGTCCAGGCTGGTTTTAACCCCTGAAGAAGTATCATTTTAGAGGAAAAATTTAGTACTGAAGATAAAAATGGTAGGAAAAAGGTTCTTTAAGGTAGGTTATATGGAGCCCTACTAGTTTCGAAGCATTGTTGTGTGAATTGAAATACCTGTGTTCATTACAGAAAATACAAATGTGTTGACTTCAGTTCAACTTTTTTCTTTTCAGCCCAAGCCTTGTCAGTATTGTAACATTATCGCAGCGTTTATTGGCACAAAATGCCAGCGTTGCACCAACTCGGAGAAGAAGTACGGCCCGCCTCAGACCTGTGAGCAGTGCAAACAGCAGTGTGCTTTTGATCGAAAAGAGGAGGGAAGAAGGAAGGTAGGCTTTGTTCCACGTCTCTCATGGCTTAGGCTGACAATAGACAGTGTTCCTCCTCTAGAAGAGAAAGATTAACAGGAATGTATCTTACGTGCTCTAATACTAGATTAAAGTTGTTGATCTGTACTTTACAATATTTGAACTAAATTTTGTAATTTGCAGTTGTTACGTTAGCTACTGAGCTAACTTTTAATTAAATCACTCTTTTTAAAAGTAGGCATGTTAGCAGACAACTGTAGCTGGGGAACAGAAGTTAAGCAGGTCAGCAGTTCCTCGTGTTTTGATATTTATTTTATTTTCCCATTCATTGGATCTCATGTATGTTCATAACTTGAATCTGTCACTTTACCTCCTCTTATTTGCCTGCCTTGCCTTTAAGTAGAGCAGCAGAGAGGTAGACTGCTCTGAGCAGCCCTTTGTGTTCTGTTTTGTTAAATAGCTTTGGTGAGTGCTACTTTCTCGTTCCAGAAGAAAATTACCTCAAAAGCCTCTTGACTCAACCCAAGAATAATGCTGTTTTTACTGAAAAATTTATTTGGTACAAGTAACACGTTGGCTGGACATCTTGATTCTGCCTGCAATATGATAGGTTGAGAGAGGGCACGTGGTGTCTATACTAAAAAACACTCATCCTTTTAAAAAGTTATTGTTATTTCTGCGATGTAGAGCAGGTCCAACAATTGCTAGGACTCTTTGTAACGTAACTTTAAATGACAAGTGGAATAAGATTCACTTCACTAAAAGAAACTTGCGTACATTGGAGATACAATAGTGGTGGTTCATACCAAAGATGCCTGTTTTTCCCAGAGATAATGGATGAAGTGAAACAAAATTTCCTTGCAAATATCGGGTACATCTCACTAGTGCAATGTACTTGGAAATAAAAACTGAATTATTTCTCAAAAGGTTGATGGAAAGTTGTTGTGTTGGCTCTGCACGCTGTCCTACAAGAGAGTGCTACAGAAGACAAAAGAACAGAGGAAGAGCCTGGGATCTTCACATTCTAACTCCTCATCCTCATCTCTTACTGAGAAAGACCAGCATCATTCAAAACACCACCACCATCACCACCATCATCATCGTCACAGCAGCAGTCATCATAAGTAAGTATTTCAAAAATTGAAATAGTTGTTGGTAACTCTTCATCTTCTGTGTACTGAGATAGTAAGAAAAACTATTTAAAACATGGTGTCAATAGCAGTAGCAGAACATTGTTTTTCATGGTCTGTCAAAGTCCTTGGATTTTTAGGGTTTGAAGGAAGGTGGTTCATTAAAAAAAGGAAGTCTTGGTGATCCTCAGACTAGTCCATAGTAACAAAATTGGTAACAAGTCTAGGAAAAAGGTTTACGGCATGGCTACAGAAACAAGTTACTTGAGGGTAAACTTGTATTTGAGTTTCTAGGCAGTAACTGCTGTGTGGTACCTGCTATTTTGCGTGCATTTGCCAAAGGTGTGAGAATCCTCATCCTGACTTACTTCACCCGGACTTATTTGTGTACAAATACTCACAATTAAGAGGTGAAGCAGAAGCAACAGTGTGGGATTCCCTTCAGTCTAGGACCAGTTTGTACCTCTTAGATAGCTTTTATAATCAAGTCTTGCAGGAATAGGAAGTTTGTGAGTGGCTGTGATACAGACGTAGGGACGTGAGACTGTCGGTTCAGTTACTGCCACTCTGATAACGTTTCACATGGGTTTGTCCCATCTTCTGCAACTTTTCTCAACACATCATCTCTGGCCATGGCATAAACAGCGTACCAACCTTAATGTACCCAGTTTATTTAGTCATAAACCCCAGAATTCATTTGGGATTTTATGCTGCTGTAATAGTAATCATGATTCTTATTTTCATTGGTAGATTTGTGGCAGCATAACTTCAGAACTACTTTTTTTTTTGTGTGTGTGTGTGTTGGCTGGTAAATACTGTGTCTGCAATGGTGATGACCCTGATCCCAGACACACGGACACTTTCCTTCTAAACTTCCCATTTCTAGTGCTTATAATTTTTCATCTTGTCTGAAACTTGCCTAAGTGTGACTTAAAGATAGAAGCAAAATAAGATGAAATTATATTGGAAATGAGTAAAAGAGAAAGTCCTATACTTTCACTTTAAAAAAGAGAAAAATAAGATTTGGAGTTTTAGGAATTTGAAGAAGAAAATTATTCTTGTCATGCATAGAGTTATTGTACTGTTCCTATTATTTCAAATCTCTGCTGAAAATTGAGTTACAGAAAGTTAAATCTAATTTAATGCATTTGGCACAGGTACAGTAAGGATTAAATAAAAAGAAGGTAGCTCTTTACTACAGAATAGAGCTTCTGATAAGCTCAAGAGTTACAACAAGTAAGCATATCGATACAGATCACAATGTTCCTGGTTTCCTAGCTTTCTTTTCTGTAGGCTGCCACAGGTCCACTGCTTCTGGTCCAATTAATGAGACTCTTTTTCCCTGTCCATTTCAGTTATTGTTAAGATCAGACAATAAAGAGAATGAGGTAGAAATACAGATTCTTTAAACTATTTCACTCAGTGCAATCTTCTACATTCTACCGTTCCCATATCAGTGTTCTAATAAGGATAACTCATAAGTTGCTTTTGAAATGATTGAAAGCAAATGGTTACACCTGAGAAGCAGTTATTTTTCAGGGATCCAAAACTTAACTTTACTCTTCTGGCACCTAGTGAGCACCACTTCAGGCAGTGTTCATATGGCAGTATGGGAATCCCAGGAGAGCTGCTTTAGGCCAGCTTGCTAAGGACAAGATTAGCAAGACAAAGTTCACAAAAATTGGGAGGTATCAGCAAAAACGTTTAGCCATCAGTCTTGAGGTCTACCCCTTGTGACTTGCAATAGTGTAGATATTTAGCCAAGAAATACTTTTATATTATCCTGACATAGGAAAGCATGGTCAGGAACTTCAGTGTCCAACTGAAAATGCATAAATGCTCAGTGTATTAGGAAAAAAAAGGGGGGGAGAATTTTTCTCAAGTACAGATACCGTTCACATAAACTTACAAATAATGGCGTGTTTGGTCAGTTACCAAGTACATTTCACATATTTCAGAATCAGCAATCTGAGTCCAGAACAAGATCAGGGACTATGGAAACAGAGGTAAATATTATATTATATTATTTATTAATTTTCTTTTGATTTATCTAGCAGTTTTCATTTAAAGAATTTCTTTTTTCTTGCGTTTCTGGCTAGTCTCTAGCATTCCACCTAGGAGCATGAGTTAGTTTGTTTACATGTACCAAATGGTGATATTAGAGAGTTACATAGTATGAGGCTTTAGGTTTACATTTTGTTTGATTTCAGCCATAAATCCTCTGCAGCTATTCAGAATGAAACTCCAAAGAAAAAACCCAAACTGGAATCCAAGCCATCAAATGGAGATAGGTAAAGTTATATTTTTGTAAAGCTGAGCCATTTCAACCAAAGAGAGCACTGATTTGTGGCCAGTTGCCTTTGTTTGTTTGTTTGTCTGAAGAATGAGGAATGTGAAACTTGTGTCCTGCCAGATGGATTATTGGGTGGCATCTGAGTGCTGTCAGTCAATTAAGTTACTTTATTAGCAGAAAACTAGCACTGTTTTCCTGCTTTTAAGCAGTTTGGGGCAAAATTAAACAAAGCTTATGTACAAGGTAATAGTTATCAACAGAATGATGTTCCCTCATATCGGGAATACTTTTATCAATTAGATGCAGAGTAGAACCTGCTGCTTTAAGCTGACTGAGTATCTAGAGAATTCTTTTGAGCCTTAATGTGTAAGACTGAGTCTTTATTCTGCCTCTGGCCAAATGGTCAGAATAAAAGTTAAAAGTGGCTGCTTCAGTCAAAAGGTATTTGTCCCCCTCAAAGCTAATACTGAATTATATTTCTGCAGGTGTATGTAATGTGTGCCATTAGTAAGGTAATTTGCCAGTTGCATCCATTTCTGTCAGGTACATACTTTTTTTGCATTAGTCCTTAAGGATGTTAATGGAATTATTAATCATCCAATTTGAAATTTTTTTAAAAAGTTTTTTTTTTTCTTTTGATGTTGTAAGTAACTGTTGTTTTTCATTTTTAGTAGCTCTATAAATCAGTCTGCAGACAGTGGAGGAACTGACAACTTTGTCCTCATAAGTCAGCTGAAAGAAGAAGTAATGTCACTTAAACGTCTTCTGCAGCAGAGAGACCAGACTATTTTAGAGAAAGATAAAAAGGTAAAAATTACATTTGCTTAATAAGAACTTTATAATTTTGTTTTCTGTTTTGTAGTCTCCTAAAAATGTCAAGACAATAAGATAAAACAAAAGTCAGATACAAGTGTTATGTAGCAGCTAATCAGATCTTACCATATAAAAGAAAAGTTTTGGACTTTTGTATCATGAATATATATTGTCTCTAAGTCAAAGAGTAATTCATCTTTACCTCACTTCAGCCATGGAGAAGTTAGCCTGTTACTCAGGCTGCGTGCCACAGGTCACGGATAAAACGCCAGACAGTGGTTTGCATGTTTTACATGCTCTTAACTGAGTCATGGCAAAGAGTAGTAACCGTTTTGAGTTTAGCATAGTTTTTATTTAGTTTTAAGCTGAAGCAACTCTAGCCTTAAGTCGATGTCCAAATTTACATTTGTAGTGTATGAAAATTAAGTGGTTTGTTTTTATAGTATTGGTAGCATGTGTACTGTAGGTTGTCACGTCTTTGTGGGTAGTCAGAGACTGGAAGAAAAGCTTGGATTAAGTAGCTGTCAGTCAACAAAAGTTAAGTGAAATCGTCAGGCCCAAGTGGCTGCAGCAAAACTCTTACAGAAGATTCACCCTTCAAACAAACTAATGACTAACAAGAAAAGAGAAATAACTACAAATGCACACTTTGCTTTGCATTTACTAGACTTTATTTCTCTGCCATCTGAATAACTAGATGCTTTTAGGACACTATAACAGTGGCTCTAGAACGTCTGGTCAGGATTGAGTAGGTTATGGAATTGTTTTCCAAACAAATTTCTTATATTTTCAAGTAAAATTTTGATTGTGAATGCATGGTGGCCTACCAAACATTGATGGTTAAGAAAGACTCATTCATACTGAAAGGAAAACACTTCCACTTTTAAACCATAGTTCAGTATCTTCATTTCTACACATCATTGTGCTTTATAAAGGATATTGAACCTCTTTTCATTATTTCACTGTTAAAATATACCTAGTGTTGGAAGTACTTGCTATTTCAAGCCTTTAAGTGTTTAATGTGAAAGAGCTGAACAGTCTGTCATGGATTCTCTTTAGGTATGTTCTTCAAAGGATGGACATTAGGCCCTGATCTCTCTCTTATAAAGCCAGGAGAAGATCATGAGTCAGTAGGAAATTCATTTACCTCTTTTTATTTTTAATCTACTGGGCAAAGCTAACAAAAGTGGTAGGTAAGGAAATGTCACCTACTTCTGCGTAACCACTGCAGTGATTTGTTTTGTGCTGTTTCCATTGGGGGAGCATCTAGTGATTTTAATATCCCCACTACTAAAACTATTTGACTTCAGAGTTCTTTGAACTTAGCCTCCTTCAGGCATGAAGTCCTCACTCTTAGAATGTCACTGACTTTTTCAGCAAAGCTGAACACATAATACAGTGTTTGCATAGCTGAAAAAATTACAACAAATGAACATAATGCAGATTTTTTTTTCACTGTGAGATAGTAAATTTGAGGACATGTACTCAGTGAAAAGCCTGAGCCATACCTGTGGGAGATTCCTGATAAGGTCATGTCTCAAGATTCATGAAGGGATAGCATTTGAACAGTTTTGAATGCTCCAAAAGTAAAACCTCTGAATTGTATAGCATGGCAACAAAAACAGCTCAGTACACCAGCTCTGCAGATAATACTCATTCATCACTTTCTGTTATGAGTCAGGGTATCAGCCATGTCATTATCAGTGCTTGTTGTTTGCAGTACTAGCTTTGTTTGTCTATCTGCACAAAATGGTAGTGAGAAAGCACAACATTTCTGTGGGGCCCTGAGACTTCATTATTAGGAGAGGACCACGGTTTGCTGAAGGTTCACAGGTAGTGTGTTTGTGCGTCTAGTTACTTCACTGTGGTGCAACACTGCCACTAGAGTTTTTTATATTTAGTGTGAGGTGTGTGGGTTTGCACCGGATGCCCTGTGGACTACAACAGCCATAAGTGCATGCTTTGAGCAGCAGTGTGTGTTCAGTGAGTTATGTACCACTGTATCAGCATACCTGCACTTGACCGTTTGATTGACTGGTTTTTTTGAACAATACCTGTTTCACTACACGTGATTTGACGCATGTTAAGGTTGGCAATAGCAGTCTTGGTAGTCACTTTAGGAGGGTATGTTCTGATTTGTGATGGTAGGCATCTTTGCTAGCAAGGAGGCGTCATTTCCTAATAAATCTGGAATGTATACATTGTATATATTTATCCTTCTGCTTAGGACAAAATGTAGCATAAAAGGACACAAAAGAATCCTTTTCATTGTCTTGTAGGGAAGATTTTTCATGTGTTACCACACTGTATAACTGAGAGATGTAACTGAAGATTGTGATAAGCATCTCACAGCTGAAAGAAAAGCAAAGATTATAAATCACCAGTCTTGTATTTGATTTTTTTTTTTTTGAGGTTTAGCCTTTTTTATACAAAATCCTGAGCAAATGGTATGGTTACATGACTACAGTTGCTTTCTGCATATAAAATAGATGTACAGACTTTTCAAACTGCTTCTCAAGTGCTGAGCTGTCAATACTGCAATAATAAATAAATACAGTGTTTCTGGAGATTCCTGAGCCTTCCTTAAAGATTTCACATAATGACTAGAAGATGTATCCTGTTGCAGTTCAAGGAATCTTCATAGAATCTGTTTTTTTCAGTTGACAGAATTGAAGGCAGACTTCCAGTACCAAGAGTCTAACTTGAGGACAAAGATGAACAGTATGGAGAAAGCTCACAAGGAAACTGTGGAACAGTTGCAGGTGTGTAATTGCTTATCAATACTTGGGAAATACTTCAGATGGAATCGTATATTCAGGCTGTTCACTCAGCTTGTTTGCTCAGCATTGTTCACTCCAATACAGTAGTACCAAGTTCCTGAGTGGTCATTGCCATCTTTAACTTTGGATGCATTCTACAGCAGTTCTGCAGTCAACAGACAGTCTCAATATGAGTTAAACTCACTCTTTTAACTTTAAAAGGTAAAGCCTTACCTCACATGCTTTTTCAAACTTTGTTTTTGTGTCTGTTCTCTGACAATTTATCAGTTGTCATTGGGCTATGGATCTGATTTAAGGACTCAGCATTAACACATTTATGGCTAGATGTCTCTTGTTAAAGCATGTTTTATCAGGAAGGAAGCCTGAGTTAGTTGCTTTATAAATCAGACTGAACAGACACTTGATGCAATAGTGGATATAATAAATTTTGCAATATGGGGAATGTGGTTACTTTCTCTCTTGAAGACAGAATATGCATATCAAAAAACATATACAGATCTTTGAAAAGTGATCATTACCTTCTCTGAGTGTTCTTAGCACGTACATTTTGAGAATTTGTTCATAAATGCAAAGTGCATGATACTACTATTCCAGTAACTCATATTTTTTTAATCTGTATTGCAGGCCAAAAACAGAGAACTGCTCAAACAGGTCGCAGCATTGTCAAAGGGTAAAAAGTTTGATAAAAGTGGGAGCATCCTCACATCTCCTTGAGGAACTGGTTATTTGTGGGGTTTGCTACTCAATGTACATTTGAGTAATTCTGTGAAGCCCTTAAAATCCTGTGTAGTGGAAAAAATATTTTTGCACACCAGATTAGTTGGCATGTTTCCTACATGTTTTTATAATTAATATGCAGCTTTTTTTAGTTACTGTTCAGATGAAATACTTCAACTGGCTTGAAGAATGTTTTTATTTTTTTGATATGGAAACCTTTTGCCAGCAATAGTATTAAACAATTGCATAGAGAACATAGCAGTGCTCTCTCTGAAAGGACAACATGCAATAATAACAAACTAGGTGTACTTTTTACAAAGTAGCGGCTGAGTCTTTTAAACTACACTGATGTCAGCCAAAAGTTTATGAATCTGCAGTGACACTGAACACTGGTTTCTGGCAACTGTTCTTTTACTTTGTATGAAAATATAAATTTGGAATGGAAATCATGGTGCTCTCAAGTGGAACTAAAAAGAGGCATATATGTATGTGTAAATACGACTGTAACGGTTATAATCTTAGTTATAACGAGTAATTAGTGTTTTACATTCTTGTGATAGGGACTGACTGAAAGATTATCTATTGTACAGTAACAGAGGCAGTGTGGTTTTTGTAAGATTTACTGTAGACTTTTCTTGCAAGTGCCTTTCTCCAACTGTTTATTTATAGGAATGTTGGTATTTTGTACATAAGGTTTTTATGTTTTAAAATCATGTTTAATAAATGTTTTATGTAAATATAAATGTGTGTACAGAGAGATCTGAAACAAAGATCAAAGTGGCTAGTGCAGTGCTCAAGGCAGCATCAAGAGCTAGCTAGCTGATTGATGGACAGTGAGTATTGGCTTTAGATAACCTTTGTAGCTTGTGTCTGTGAGGTCTAGAATTTTATTAGTGCTGCTCATGCCAAACACTTCCTGAACAAAAAACAAAACAAAATGTTTTTTTGCGAAACTGGTGTTTTGTGATTTGTTTATACATTTTTCCTATTTGGCACAGCGCTAATTTTAATTCCATAGCAGGCATTGTACTCCCAATCCTTAGCTAGTGATACACACTCAAAGTTTTAAATGCGTTTATTCCCCATTGTCTGATTTAACATACTTGGTTGTAACTTATGGTGATTCTTCTTAATGAATTGCAAGATTCCCATCCCCCACTGAGAATTCACATCCTCCACAATGAGAAAAGAGTAGCCAAAACTAATGGTCTTGAAATTAATTAAGGGAGTGGATGTGGTGTCAAAGGGTGGGTTTTAATGTTTTGGGTGGATTTTCATTCTAAATTACATCAGTTTAAGTTTAGCTCTGCTCCTAATGGACACGAGTCATATTCAGAAATTTCTATTAAACAATAGCTTAGTATACCCCAAGATACCTGTTCAGGAAGGTAAGTTATGAATCAGCGTAAAAGGAAGTAGACTTACATGGGTAAAGGTTTAAGTCAGCTCTGGATACTGTCTGGTAACAGGGTAGCTGTTGATATTTCAGAAAGCTTAACTGTGTGGAAAGACCTACACATTTTTAATTAAAGAACAGAAGTCTATAGACCCTTGGTTGTTCACCCAGGTACTGAACTATGAACACCTTCTCCGTAGTTCAAATGAGTTCCAGCAGTGACAGACTACTGAAAAATATTAAAAATTGAGCTATCTTGTTTCGTATAGTATATGTGTATTTTTATACCCTAAAATCAACTTTGTATGTTTATAAAAGCTCCTCTTTAAACGTACTAAACTAGGGTAGAGAATGCTGCTATCTTTGGGGTCATTATTAATTTTTTTAGTCTACAAATTTATGACTTTTATTAAATCAGAATTAGTATATGGGTCTTTTTTTTCCAGTTTGATGGTGACCCATATTCAGTGAAATGGATTTTAAAATACAGAAATGCATAGCAAAATGAAATGTTTGAATTAAGATTACTTAATCATATCAGTTCAAGCTGCAGTCAGGACATTTTAAAGAAACAAACAGAAGTTCTATATTAGAAGTAATTGACTTTATAAATCCCAGTCAGAAGAATTTTTAGGAGCTTCACGGTGTTTAGTTCTAATTAAATACCTGTGGGTTTTCTTACATAATCTCATTTTTAACATTAATTTTTTAAAGTTGTTAACTAGCCAACTGAAT
This sequence comes from Callaeas wilsoni, assembly GCA_013398955.1. Classification (NCBI taxonomy): domain Eukaryota; kingdom Metazoa; phylum Chordata; class Aves; order Passeriformes; family Callaeidae; genus Callaeas; species Callaeas wilsoni. The sequence goes on from VWPU01005874.1 coordinate 12,218, forward strand.
CCCAGTCCTGAGAGCTGTGTCCTGGAGCTGTAGATTATTGACATAGTAAACTGATGTTCTTTAAACGTGGATCTGCGAGGAGATTGTTGTACTGTATTGTGCTTTTTAGCCTGTTTCCAGATGTCGATTAGCAATGACCAGTAATGGCCGTTTTGGCTCAAGTTATTTATGTATTTTAAGCCTGTGAATATTACAGCCCCCTTTTAGATAGTTTGCCCAAATCTGCGTTCTGCAGTGAAGCTGTTCAGCTGTCCACATGTATAGATTATTGAAATACTGTACTGGCACACATCTGACCGTTGACATTTTGTACCTTTTCTAAATCCAATGTTTCACAATAAAATCTTGTCAAAACATTCATCTGTCCTTTTAAAATTATTCAAAAATCCATATTTTGTGTTAATCTTTCATGGTACGTCACTCACTAAAAGTCCGTGGCCAAAAAAGGGGCAGAATTTAATATTTCAATTTCTGTGAAGATTAGACACCTTGGGCCATCTACAGATTGTAACAAACTAGAGCTACAGATTACTTTGTCTCATGAAAATATTTTTGTTTTCTACAACAGAATTATAATACATAGAAACATTTTCCTGTAGAGAAGAAATAAACCTGAAGGTTTAACTGAAATCTAGTGACATTTAATAAAGCCTTCAACAGCATTTTTATATTCTGATTAAGATCAGCACTTACGTTTAAAAGGACCCGAATTTCAGTCTGACTCTGTTAACTGTTAGGTTGTTCTTCCTTTGCATACCTTGTGTACAAGTTGGGTGATTCTGAGATTGATAATTTCTTTGTGTCTTCCCTTTCTTGTGTCAGGAGGAGTTAGGTGCCCACACCAGCGTCCTGCTGGCTGTCAGTCACAGTGGCTCCTAGTGTTTAGAGCACTGGTGCTGCAAATTGTAAATCTCGTATTTTTCTCAGCAATCAATCTTCATCTTTCCACAATCCAGAAGAATACTTCTCATTCAAGAATTAAAGTTCAAAATGAAAAAAAAAAAAGCCACCAACCAACCAACACCAAAAAAAAAGTCTAACAAGAGAGTAAGATTCTGTATCTATCTGGTCAAGGCAATTACTGAGAAGGGGAGAATCTTTGAGTTTCAGAGCATCTTAAAACTGTTCATACTTTGTATTAGGTATAGTAATGAACAATATGCTATCCTAATACTGGATTGTTCTTATTTTAATGCAAACTTGCAACAGCAAGGTTGAAGCCATTTATTTTTACAGCTGAGAGCAAGTGAAAACTAGGTGTGGTGCACTTATTTTAGGTGTGGCTTCCCATGTGACACATGCAAAATGTGTGTAACTGGCCATGTAACCAGTTGACTCCTGTAAAGAGATTTGCATCATTTGAAGCAAATTTCCTTAAAGAAGATTTAAATTCATATAACCTGTGTATAGCCATTCAGGCAGTTCTTAATGGTTTTCAGTACCTTCAAAAGCTCAGAATCCACACTGATTTTTATGAAAACACTTGATGTTTATGATCACAAACTATGGTCTTTAGCTTTCTGAAATGGAGTAAAAGCTTTTCATGTCATTTTTATTCATTCAAATGATTACTAAAATATTGGTACTGCAATAGAAGATACATTTTCTCATATATTAGGTGCAATTGCTTTTGCTTTCCTCATGGAAGAGGTACCAATATATGAAATTACTTCACTTGAATCCCACAGAAGAAGTAAGAGGTATCAGACAGGGGGATTATTGAGGTGAAAGGAGATGTTCATGGTGCTCCTGGAGAAAGGAGGGTAATGGAGGTGTCAGGGCTAATGGGGAAGAGAGACCTCTGAGATACCGTGTTACTTGTTTATGTAATGTACTGAATCACACAGCTGGGTTTTCATATATATTTTCTATATCTGTAAAATGCAGCATTGCTTAAGAGAGAATTTTGATATTGTTGGGGTTTGTTTGTTTTTAGCAATACTCGAGTCCAGAATTTAGAAATGCATGTAATAAACAGCTTGATTAACGTGAAATACAAAGATGTACAATGTAACATCCACGTTGTAAGCAGTTAGTCATAACTGTGTAAGCTGAAAAAAACAGGTAAAACTGCAAGAGGCCACTGCATACCATAACGCCAGCTGGGTAATGGTGCAAGTTTCACTGTATGACTCCAAGTCACTACCTCTCTATTCTTATACATTAGACAGAAATTGTCCTTGAATGTATGTCACTCAGCAGCACATGAATCATTGACATTTTCCCTTGCTTTAACCTAAACAGAAAACAAGTTTGGATTTGTCTGTTGCCTTTGAAAATGTTCATTGTAGTACGCTGGCACTGTTCTAACTGACCTTGTTGCTTCTGGCAAGTTCTCTTCAGTATCTCTCCTGGTGGGTAAAGTTAATTTTGCATTTTGACTGAAGGAGGTTTAAGTGCCATGGATGCTGATGTGCTAGGCAAGCCAGGGGAAAGTAGAGATTTGTTTGTAAAGTGTACGTTTTCCTTCTGCTAACGGTCTCTGACTTTGGAGTACTTGGGTAAATACATTCAGTTTTAATTGTCAGTTAGAAAACAGGCATTCCAGCTTCTGGAGAATACTGAAGGCTAAAGTTAAAACTGCATCACCTTTGCATACGAAAGGTCAGTATTGGAGGTGTAAGCAGAAGACTACTTTTATAGGGTCTTCTTTTGACTGCAGAAGGCTTGTGGACAAACAAAAATAGATTGGACTAACAAATAGGTGAGAGTTTAGACCCAGGTGATCTTACTCTGGATTGGGTCAGAAGAAAGTGATGTATTCCTCCTATGGGTATTAGAATTTGCAAACTGATTTTTCCCAAATTGATTTTTACCTCCTGTTGTAACACCTCTCCCACTTTTTCGGTACCTTAGAGCAATTTATTTTGAACTTAGTGCAGAAAACCCTAAGATATTTTCCCTTATTTGAATCAACAGATAAATGTGTTTTGTTTTATTTCAATAAAAGGTGTACAGCATTCACAATTTGTCCTTCATCAGATGCATCAACTCATGTCTTCAGTTTTATTTATAGAGGTTCCTTGGGAAAATTTTTACAACCTTCGAAAAAGAGGAAGAGCTGTAAAGCTCCATTTGCTGGAATAACTTAAGCTACTGCTGAAAGGCAAACACATTAATCAAGCTGACTCCACTGAAGCAGTCTAGTATTGCTCACACAACCTGTTGCAGTGCTATAGTTGCAGAGTTTGTTACAAAATGCAACCAGGAACAGTAATTTCAAGCATTCCTTCAATATCTACAAGGATTTGCTTGCTGGTCACTTACCTGACTCAGGGTGCAGCATTCAATAAAGTTACTATAGGCAAAAAACCTTTATCATACAATCATGGAGTGGTTTAAGTTGCAAAAGACCTTTAAGATCATGGAGTCCAACCATTAATCCAGCCAAGTCCACCCCTAATCCATATTCTTAAGTACAAAATCTACACATTTTCTGAATACTTTCAGGGATGGTAATTCCACCGCTTCCCTGGGTAGCTGTTCCAATGCCGGAGAACCCTTTTAATGAGGAAATGTTTCCTAATAGCCAATATTAACCTCCCCTGGTGCAATATGAGGCTATTTCCTCTTGTCCTATCACTTCTTACCTGGGAGAAGAGACTCTCTCACCTCACTCAAACCTCCTTTCAGGTGGTTGTATAGAGCAATATTTCTCCCCCAATCTTCCTTTTCTCCCCCAGCTCCCTCAGCTGTTCTTCAGCAGACTTTTGCCCCAGACCCTTCCCCAGCTCTGTTGCCCTGCTCTGGACATGCTCCAGCCCCTCATTGTCTCTCTTGCAGTGAGGGACCCAGAACGGAACACAGGATTCGAGGTGTGGCCGCACCAGTGCCGAGTACAGGGGGACGATCACTGCCCTGGTCCTGCTGGCCACACCATTGCTGATCCAGGCCAGGATGCCATTGGCCTTCTTGGCCACCTGGGCACTCTGCTGGCTCCTGTTCAGCTGCTGTTGTCCAGCACGCCCAGGGCCTTTTCAGCTGTGACCCAAGTGCAGGACCCAGCACCTGGCCTTGTTGAACCTTGTACAGTTGGCCTCAACCCATCAATCCAGTCTGTTCAGATCCCTCTGCAAGCCCTTCTTGCCCTCCAGCAGATCAGCAATCACACTTGGTGTCACTGCAGGCTGACTGAGGGCACTCAATCCCTTTCTCCAGATCACTGATAAAGACATTAAACAGGAGTGGCCCAGTACGGATCCCTGGGGAACCCCACTTGTGACCAGCTGCCAGCTGCATGTAACTGCATTCATCACCACTCTCTGAACTTGGCCATCCAGCCAGTTTTTTATCCAGCGAGTAGTGCACCTGTCCAAGCCATGAGCAACCAGCTTGTCCAGGAGAATGCTGTGGGAAATGGTGTCAAAGGCTTTACTAAAGTCCAGACAGATCATATCCACAGCCTTTCCCTTATCTACTAAGTGGGTCAGCATATAAGGAGATCAGGTTGGACAAGCAGGACCTGGCTTTCTTTAACCCATGCTTCTTGGGCCTGATCCCTTGGTTGTCCTGCATGTGCCACATGATGCACACAGGATGATCTGCTTCATGACCTTCCCCATCACTGAGGTAATTTCATGATCGCTGTGCATAAGATGGCCTCCATCTTATAACCTTCTGCAAAACTAGAGCGAGCACTTGATACCTCCTCTTACTGGAATGGCATGATGCTATTTCGCATAAAAAACAAATTGCCTTGTAAGATGCATTTGAAAATTACTTCTTCATTCTTTCATTGAAGATACTTCAGTCTTTCTCCAGTGATGAATCTGCTCCAGTTTTTGGGTGTGATTAGTACAGTGGCTTTTTTTCTCTTATTTTACTCTAAAGGTAGTGATATGTAAAGATTTTGTTTAACACAAGCACACTTTTGGATCATGTTTATCAAAACTGAAGGAATGCACCCCTTCCCTTACTTCCTGATGCTAAATATATTAAGAGAAAATAGAGCTGCATAGGGTGGCTGCCTACCTAAGATTAGCCACTAGATGCTGCTTAAACCCCACAGTGTATGGTTCTGCTTTCTGTGCAGCAGCCAGCACCCACAGTGGATAGCTGTTCCTGATCAAATACGACACTGAGGCTAAAATGAGAATATCCTAAATGCCGAAATATAGTGGTTTGGAATGCTTTTTCTACGTGAGGATGACTGTGCAGTGGAACAAGTTGCCCAGCTGGTGGTAAAGTCTCCATCCATAGAGATATTCAAAAGCTACCCAATCATGGTCCTGGGCAACTGGCTCCAGGTGGCCCTGCTTGAGCAACAGGGTTGGACCAGATGACCCCCGGAGAATACTCCCAACCTCAATTGTCCTGTAACTCTGAAACCTAAACAGGACAATAATTTTTTTCCTTCATCTATTAAAATACAGTACTTTTTAATTTAAAAAAAAAAGGTAAGCAATGTTTTGATGTGTTCAGTTTTTCCCTCACAGTGTTCAGTTCATTTGAATAGAACAGAAAAAACCCTAATATTTTTTGTAATAGCCATTCACCTGCTAGGCAGAGTGCTGCTCTAGGAAAACATATCAAATTATATGTATGATTGTTACATAACCATCAAGATAGTCTGCTGAGCTTGTAAAAGAAATAGCTTTGCATGGAGAAGCATTTCTAAAAGCTATTTTTGGTAGCAAATTTCAAGTAAACAGAGCAAGGAGAAGTAACTTCCCATCTATTTCTTTCCTGTTAATCTGTTGCCAGCATGATATAATTCTTATACTATGCAAAGTCAGAAACAAGTCTGTTTGAAAACAGTAAAGTTCCCAAGAGTACTTATCCTGCTGTCCAAATCTCTAAAGCCCTTTTGCATAGTTTTGTTGTATTTTTAATGACAGCATTCTGAATAAGTTTGATATGAAGCATGCAGGACCTCAAGAATACGTGTAGTGCTCTTTTCCCTTCATCCATAGATCCATCTCACCTTTTGTGAAGTGGCTATGGTTGAAGTACAGCTGCAGATCACATTCAGTCTGTACCCCTTCTTGTCAGTAAAGCCCCAAGCGCTGTACTTCTAAAACAACTTCTGTTTTCTTAAAACAGGTTTTGGATGTGTATCAAAATCCTAAGTCAAGAGTCAGAAAAGCAGTATTTTGGAACTATTGGTGTTTATTATGTATTTTTGCACAATATTTATATTATTATATATTTTTAGTTTATTAATTCAGTTAAAAAAGCAAACTCTCAGTACAGAGTAGCTCTTCACATCTTTCCTTGTGTCAGGAGAATAGCCCTCCAGTTGAATAAGGAATGTAACTTTCTTTTTGACTTGCTATCATGAGGACAGGTGCATTTATTTTCCTGAAAAGTATCCTTGCAACAACTTACAGAATATTGTTCCTAAGGCAGACAGAAATCATAGCAAAAATCAGATAGCATCTTAATCCATTCATAATTCTGTCATAGTTAACATTTTAAGTTGAGTAAACTAGGTGATAGTGTGGGAAAAAAACCATAAGCAATTGAGATAATTTTAAAAAGCAGTAAATATGAATTTTAAAGTGATTCAGAATGCACTCATAAACTTGATTCTACTGTCAAGATTGCTATCAGGCTGATAAACATGCTTTATCTTATAAAAACAAAAAATGAGTATGTTTTAGAAAACAGAACAAAAACATGCTTTTCATTCTTTGACTATAGTTAGGAACACAGATATTGATATATTATTTACTAAAATAGAATCAAGCTTATAAAAACAGTAATTTATATAGTCTAAAAATATCTCTGCTTCTTCAGTAGAACATGAAAGAATTTTTTTGGTAGTTGACAGAAAATAATTTCTCATCAGATAAGTTTTCTTTTTAACTCCATTGGAAGTTTCCTCTAGCCTAATTTCTGTTTCTTAAATCTTACTAGCATTGTAACTTTAGTTGCATTTTCTGGAAAAGGTTCCATAAATTGATCAATTTAATCACAATTTCTGTGATGGTTTTTCTTCATTAATACATTCACTGCCTTAGGATTTAAAGACTGTGACTCTGCCCTCAAGGATCAGTGTATTCAAAGATTCTCCTAGCACTTTTATTCAATTATACCACTTTGTAGCTAATTAGCACCATTGACTTTTCCTCTTCGCAGTAAGATTTGTTCTTCCAGGAGTCAATAAGTTAGTCACCGTACATCTGGGGGGAAAATGATGCCTTGTAGAGGCTGACCTGGAACAGAGGCTAGACAGAGAGAAAGGATAAAGGGTAGGTATTTATTGAAAGGCCTTCACAGGGTACCCCTTGGGCAGTGCAGGAGTCTCACAGAGACTACACCCAGGGTGGATGACAGTCACACGTTTTTCGGACAGATATAAGTTTTGTTCATTTGCATATCAGAGGTTAATTGTCCAATTACAGCTTCAGGTAGTAGAGTCCCATTCTCCCAGTTTGCTCCCCCCCAACTCACTTTTGTGTCCATTTCTCGGGGCCTGGGACAGTGAGGTGTCCTTGATTCTCAGGCCTAGAGAGGAATTGTTGTGTCTGACCAAAACGGGAAAAGCAGTAGCTAACACTGTACATGGAGCTCAAAGTTACACACTAAAGGATTGCAGGATTACAAATATATGAAAATATAAAAGCTAAAATCCTAAGACATCAAAAAGGAAAGAAAAAGGACCATCAGCTCCTTAGTGTAAAATACATTTCCAGCTGTTGTTCTAGTGCAATTTTTTACCAACAGCAAAAATGCCCAGTTTTTGGGTGCTGGCACTAGTGAAAGAGCTGTTCCTGCCCACTCCGGCGTGACTCTACTCTCCAGTTCACCCCGTGCACTGGGATGGCTGAGCTCCAGCCCATGTCCACCTACAGTCATTCTCCAACAGGCAGAGGTTGTACACATTGAGCCACCACGTTACGTCACAGTGGAGCACAGGTCTTCATGACTGACAGCACTGCAAAACCCAGAAAGCTCGACGCAGTGCTTCAGCAAAGGCTCTGTTCTCTTAAACAAGAGACAGGGAGTTAAATCTCTGGGTACTCATCCTGCTGAGGATTTTCTCTCTCTGTTCCTTTGAAGGGGTGTTAGAAGGGGTGCTGCCGGCCTCACAACAACCATTACTGATGGCCACTCAGAAGATGGAAGCCTTGAGAGAGAAAATATATGAGGCTCACTGGAGAAGGAAGAGGCAATGCAGATGGTGGACCCCTGAGGGGCAGAGCCGAACTTGCTCAAATTACACTTTTGTTAGCTTGTTTAAGATCAAGCTGAGATATTCTCAATGACCAGTTCCACCAGAATAAACATCTCTGGCACTTAGGGCCATTCACAGGGCCCACGAGGACGACAGTCAGTCTAGGCTTCCCATCAAGTCACCAGAGAGCAATTTAGAGTAAAAAAATGAGTTTTCATTTTTGTCCTCTGGATGAGCCTATTTTACATCATTGTATATGGGTCTTAACTTCCTAACAAAGGAAGTGTGAATACTCTTGGAGCAGTTTTTCCTAAAGAGGCCCGTGTTTGACTTAGTTCTTAGGGTTTTGCTGCACATGCAAATTCTGGCCAGAGTGCACTAATGTATATTACCTCCTATATTCAAGTGGGAAATGCTTACTTCTTTTCATTTTCCCAGACTTTCAAGATGCACTTGTACTTATGGATGCAATTTTGAGGCTTAAAGGCATAATTCTGTGCCCTGCTGCCCTACAATAAGGTTGCTGAACAGACCTTAGATGGGGGGAAAAAAAAGAAAGAATAAATTAGTAGCTCTAATTTATATAAATTATATATATCATCTATATAAAACATAATTATGTATAATACGATATAATACAATACAATGTACTGTATAATTTTTTTTATTTTGAATATAAATGTATTTTTATATCTATATAAAATGCCTTGTTATTTGTCTTTTCTCTTGCCCAGTGCAAAGCTGATGGGATCAGTAGCGTGGGTCCTAGTCATGCCTTCTACCCTTTGATAGTCTTATTTTCTCTTAAAATCAGGGTGTCTCTTTCCATTCAGCCCATCTCGGATCAGCTGGTAGCCATCAGTAGGATTGTTCTTTGGTTTGAAACATAAATGGGTGGAATAGGGAGTGGTTTGTGGTTTGGTTTTGAAGTTGTTGTTTTGGGTTTATTTTGTAAATACCTCTTTTCCAAATACAAACCTGTCATCCAATGCCAGGTCTCTGTTCCTTCGCATAGGCGGGAAGGGACTGCAACTTGTTTATTTCCCTGACCTCTCCAACAAACCTCACATTTATGACAGTTCCCACTCAACACTTGCAAAGCAATCCCTTGATAAGCCTCTCCAGGACACCTCCATCTCCATTTAGGGTGAAAATTGGTAAATACTGTGAGGGCTAATATCTCCATGCACCAGCAACTGCTTAGGTAAAGGGACAAATACACATGTATAGTTTATCTAAGAGAATGAACACTCCTCAAATTAATATTTTACAGTCAGCAGCAGCCCAAGCCAATCTCAGAACTGTATTACGGCAAAAAAACTGATAAAGCAACCCCAAAATGGAGAAGAGAATGCGCGCTAACCACTCTGGCACATGTAGTAAAGAGATTTCATTTCCTAAGTGCCCTAAGCATGGCTGTGTCACAGTTAACTCAAACCTTTGTTTTTAATAGGCCTTTTACTGGATGTGTCATACTGTTTCCCACTTGGTCTGTTCTCCTTACCTCTGCATACTTTCCATGATTGCATAAACTTGTTTTCAGTCTAAGAAACAGAAGTGAGCAACTTTTTGTTGCTGATCTGCAGCTGCTGAGTGTGATGCTGTGGTCCTAAATAACACAAATTCAGAATCACGGTATTAGCTAGTAGCCAAGCTTGGTACTTTAGAGCATTTCTGCTTTCTGCTCTGGGATACAAAACATCATATGTGTTTTGCAGTAGTAGCATATTTCCAGCCATCTGTAATTGCCTCCTACTTGCATATGCTTAGTCACTGCATACAAACACACACCTTCTGCTGAACTTTGGTAAAGCTCATTATGTTTTTAGCCATATGGTATTCTACAAAGGCTCTTTTTGACAATACTAGAACTCAGTAATCCTAAATTACCTCCAAGGAGGCCAGAGGAGATAATTTAACCAAATGATTATTGTAAGTATTTACTTTCTCATGTGATCCAGTGACATTTTGACAGAACTTTTGTTGTCATCACTTTTGCCAAGTACATGGAAACATGCTAGTATGAAAAACAAATAACAAATTTATTACTCTTAGAGCTAAAATAACATCACAGGAATACTCTAAACCAACAGAATTTAATAACTCTTTTACTTCTCCAGTATTTTTAATATGTCTTTAATGACCCTTCATGCTATTGGTAAGTTAATACTTATCAGAATCATAGAGTACTCAAAGATGTAATTAACTCTTCCCTCATATCACCAGCTGGAACCCAAATTGGTTGTCTATTGTTATCTTGTCTCTCAGTATGGGATGGAGCTAAATGCCAGGTTGGTGTACTTTGGGAAACCTACGTGTCTTGAACAGGTGGCTTCCTGGGATTCCAAACAACACTTAGAAGTGGGCAGTCTTATCCTGAAGCAGGCATGAAATGGGGATGATGTTAGTCTTCTAACAAAAATTAGTTTTATTTGGGGACGGAGAACATGTCTTGGTTGTCTCACTTCCTGCCAAGACAGGATCCCAGAAGAGGAACCAGATACTGATAGCCCGGGTATTTTTTCCTTAACCACAACTATTTGGAAATCCCAGAGTAGTGAAAAATGTCAGGTTGTAGACCATCTTAAGGATTTAAGGATCTTTTCTCTCACACAGTTTGATAGCATGAAGCTTTTTAAAAGAACTTGCTTTCACCTTAAATTACTTTTTTATCATTTCCATATTTTTTCCACCCTATGCTATTTTATGATAGCTGAACTATTCCTGACATTTCAATCCATGTTGCTGCATAAGCTCTTCCAGTCCCATTCCTGTAGGGCTGAGATTGCAGAGGGCTGATGTGCCAGCTACACAGTCAGCACTGGTGTGCTGGGGGATCCTGAGAGAACATCATGAGATCCCTGCTGTGTAGTCTTGCCCCTCTTTCCTACTTCTGGCAATAGAATAAATAGTCAAACCCACAACTGGTTCTGTCAAAGAGTGCAAAGAGGCTCAGTAACCTGATTAAGAATTTATTGTACATGTTCATGACAAAGAGGAGATCTATTGCTGCTTGCTGTTCCTGTTTGATCTGCATCCTAGCTTTGTGAGAAAGATCCAGCTTGTTGCCAATATCCAAAATGAATTGGCAGACTTCTTCAGGAGAGCACCCTGCATAGTTCTAGAGGAGGACTATTATTGCATGCCACATCTTGCAGGCTGAACTAAATTCTACGGAAAAAAAAATGAATCCCTGTCAAATTATAACCACTTCACAACACAGAATTTTAGAAGCTGTTTTCGTAGAATCACTTGGGTTGGAGGGGACCTTAGAGATCATCTAGTTCCTGATCCCTGCCATGGGCAGGGAGGGGCACCTTCGAACAGACCAGGCTGCTCAAAGCCCCATCCATGCTTCATGCAACAAAAGGGTTTACCAGGCAGAAGTACATGGCCCTGATGCCTGGAGAAAAGCAGCTGCAATTCTGTGGCTGGTGAGCCTGACTGGCTGCACTGTGTCGGAGTTGGTGCTGGCACAAGGAACCTGGAAGCATCCTGGGCTGGGTGTGTGAGGAGACAAGCTCGACCCCCTCATCAGCAGTGCAAATCTGGATCTGTTTGTTATTTTGATGAACTCTCCAACTTTGCTTCAGTTCTCTATCCAGGAAAGTAGCTCTGCCCTATGAAAATACCTTAAGCAACATGAGAGGGTCAAACACAAAAGTATTGGGGAACACAGAAACACTTAACTGGATAAATGGAGAATGCTGTAGTTAAAACCTAGATTTTATGTTGGTATTTTTATAAAACACTGTAATTATGTTGTGACTTGATTAAAATACAAGCCCTTCAGGAAGAACAAGAGCAAAACGTCTTGCCTCTACACTGAGGCTGTAGAAATAATTCTTAAGATGACAAATAATAAATGCCTTTTATAAAGCAATAATATAATCAGTTGGATAAAATAATTAGCTGTTTTGAGAAATTATCAATGGACAAAGCAATCCTAAGGGAATAAGAGGCATTAATTAACAGAGAAATGAATGCCATGCATGACAGCAGAGGGAGTTTCTACTTATCCGTCTCTAGGTTTGTATTCATGAATTGCACCTCAGTTTGGCTGTGGATATTAATTTTGTTTTTGTTTTCACATAGTGAGACTAGAAAAGCACAAGGATAAGGCAAAGAGAACAGACAATATGGGAAAAAAGCCCCAGTAAATACAGATATTTGAGTAAAATACTGGCCCTTATACTTGATAGCTACATGGAGTGAGAAGCACAGGAAGGAAAGGAATAGATCTCAGTAAATATCTGACATTAGATGTAGGAAATCTGATGAAAGAAGGAAATTAGAGAGGCTTTTAAAACATGGCTGAACTACCTGCTGAATTCTGGTTATTAGACACGTACTTAATTTCTTTGTACAAAATCTAATATACTGCAAATAAGACTTGAGCTTGATACTGCATCAGATTTAGGTAAGATGGATTGCTTTTCTGGTTCCTCTGCCAGCCTTCTCAGGACTTCACCTCTGCTTTTAGTTTCCCATTTACAGATGGAATTCAGATTACTTTTTCCCATGCTCTTTTTGTCTTCCTTGAATTGTCTTCTAATCCTTTAGATTAGAGATGTTCACAGGTTTTCATGTTCTGCTTTTCCTTCTGGCTTTGTCCTGTTCATTGTGGAAAGTAAGAGGAGGATGCTTATCCCCTCCTCTCCCAGGGTGGATTGCGGTGGAGATGTTTCCAAGCAGCCTCTAGGAACAGGATAGTGGGTGCAGGCTGAAGGGTCCTATGGAGGCAGGATTATGGCTGTGGGAAGAATCAATGGTTATAAAGGAGCTGGGGTAGAAAGAAGAGAAGTAGCAGAAGGAATCTTGTGCTTTCCAGTGTATGTCAGTGTCTCCATAGGAGTGAGGGGTATTGAGGGTCCCCCAGTCTCTTTTTCAGCACAGATTTCTCAGTGCACCTCTGTCCTACGGTCTTACTTCTGCCCTTCCCAGTGCCTCCCACCCCGGCTTTGGTTGACCTGAATGGCTGAGAGATTGGGTGTGATTTTCTTAAAAGGCATATTTGGCCCACCTTTGCCTGCTTGTCTAATTATAGCCCTGAATGATTAGAGTTTACGGCAGGGATGACTAACATCATGCCCTGGAGTCTAGGACAGAGGTAAGATTTGTGTGTATAGAAGACCTTTCCTGTTCTTATTATCTGTGTATGTGTAAAGGTTGGTCTTATACGAAATGGTGGTGGTGTAGTAAGAGTGAGTCTGGAATCTGCTTCATGTCCCACTGGGTAAAGGCACGCTAACTTCCTTTCAAATCAAATGCACTTTCTTTGTGCTGGTCTTCTGTGGTCTTCTTGAATTAGCTGGTATGTATCCTTCCCTTGCCTATGAGCATTGCATAACTGATCTGCTATCATCCTTGATTTCCTGATTCCAAAGCACTGGCCTCATTTAAGACAACACAGTGATATATTACAAGGGATAAGCTGTGTACATAAGCAGTGTGCATAAGATGTGTACATCTCTAGAAGTAGGTCAACAAGATCAGAAGAAAATGGAGGCACCAACACAACTTTTCTTTCTTTTAAAGTGTTTATCATCTGCTTTTCTCTATTTCATCATATTTTACCATTCTTTGAAAAGCAATTATTTGGCATTTCTTTGTACTTACGAGTGTGCAAAGTTAATTTTGCTTGGGTATTAATGTTTTGAGTCTGTGCTGCCAGTTTTCATTATGTGTATTTATGTCAATACCACTAATGGCTCATAGATTCCAGCATTTCAGTGACTACTCTCAGGACACTCTTTTTCCCAGATAAGCCAAGGATTTGCATGTTTCTATGCCTCCTGGGTACTTGAAGCTCTTATGTACAGGCTGGAAAATTGAATATTATTTTCATTTCAGAGACTGAGATAAAAGACAGGGAAAATATTCCAAACCTACCAAAATGTGCATGAAATCTAGAATCATAGAATCATGAATACCCTGAATTGGAAGGAGCCCATGAGGGTCATCAAGTCCAACACCAGCCTCTGGCCCAGAAGGTTATTTGAAGAATGGCTCTAAATAAATTCAGCACTCTTTTTCTTGCCCCAAATATTCTACTTCTCCTTCTAGTCATTAGGGTATGCCCAGGAGGCTAAATTCAGTCCATTGAGAGAAGCCATTATAAGGCTTTTACATTATTTATGTCATGCTCGACTCTTCAAAACAAACTGGCCTTTTCTTCAGAGGCAGATTTTACCCAGCCAGAGTCACTGTCTTGTCCCCCCTGTGCATCCATGGTTTGCTCACACAGCCAGGTCCCTGTAACAATATTTATAAGCTCTTCCACCTCTAACACAACAGTTTGCTCTCCATGTTCTCCTGGGTTGTTGTGCCCCTACTCCTTTATTTGTACGCTGCTGCGTGAGTTGCCTTAGACACTTCAGTGCCTGAGACACTTTGCACACCTGGCAGTTCTGATGGATGGCTTTGCAAGGCGGTGGCCTCCCAAGCCTCGTCCAGGTGTTTCTGTTTTGCCTGGTAAGTGTTACTGATGTGGCCTCCTAAGCATTTGGTGTTCAATTTTGGCAAATCAAGGTTTATGCTTCTTTGTCCTTTTCATTTCCAACTGTTCTCTGAAATTTTCTAATTCACATTGGATACAGAGCTCAACTTTCCCGCATATCATGTAATTGTTTTTAATCATGTTAATGTGTATGGAAGTTACAGCAGTTTCTATTGCAAGTCTTTGAGTCATGCATGTGTTTTCCAGTATTTAGTTTATTGTTCTTTTTTGTTTCCTGCTTTTCTTAAACTTGAAATCTGATCGTAAATCTTCCAAAATCTTTTCATCTCCAAGATAACAGATTTTGCAATTAGTCATTAAATTACCAACATAATGCACTTACTGGAACTGTGTGGAAATTATGTTTTGCTATTTGAGTGTTTTCTTTGTAGGTATCTGAAAGGTATGCTGATCTCATTTATACTGGCTTGAATTGCTTAAACACAGAAAGACTATGCTGAAGGCAGAGGAGACACTTTCCTCTTAAATTCATGTGTTTGGGATAAGAACATGAGCCCACCTTGTTTTAATTTTAGTCTTCTTTTTTTGGAGTGGAAGAAGTCACTTCCCTGTACAGTGATGATTAATAATTCATACATCCCAAACCAGAAAATACATTTGAACAAAAGCAGTCCTCGCTCTTGCTATTATGTTTTTTAGAGGTGATAATTTGTTTTAAATTTATTTCTTTCTCATAGTGCATCTCTGCCATGGGAGCCATAATAGAAAGAACTTCATTACTGCAAAATAGCATGATTAGATGCTGATATTTACTGAGCACTTTGTCTGCACATTAAAAAAAAGTTGACTTCCACTACAAGCCTGCACACCCTGAACTTTGTGTGGAAAACGATGTTTGTTTTCTTGGAAAAGTACATTGTCATTAAAGCCATTTTAGAGCTAATTTCTTTCTTCCTGACACTCCTGTCAGAAAGCGAAGAAGAATCTTCCAATCAGTGCCTTATCTCTCTGTTATCTTAAGACTTCAGGTTTCATGGAACTACAGTCCTTTAAGTGTTTTTAAAAGTCTGTGCCTGTCTTTCATTTGGAAAAACACTTCAAAAACTCTTGTGATAATAGCATCACAGGCTGGGCTCACAGGCTAAGAATCAGTTTTGAACAATAGATAGAAGCACAGAATTTAAAAGTATCCCTGTGTACGGAAACGGAGCAAAATACCTCTTCATGTATATTCACAAAGGGTGTGGAGATACTGATGTTGGTTAGGTGAGCTGTGGAACGGGATGGAGGCAGAGTGCTGTCAGTCACTGCTAATATGACAGCATATTTCTGTCAAGCCGTGCTTACAGCAGGTCAGATCAGAAGGGTTGCCTGTAGTTAATCATTCATAGGTCTTTACTCTTTCACTCTGTGTTGCTTAAAGCTTCTCCTTCTACCAGTAGTGTCCTGCTGCTTCATCCATGCCTCTCATCTTCTTACAGCAGCCATCCTTTATGGTTTGCCAGTGGCATCAGCCTTGACATGTCATTTGCCCTCATCTCCCAAAAATCACCTTTGCCTGTTCCCACACTCTTTCTATCCATGTGGCCTCTGCCTGTTTTTCATAGATGTCCTTCCATGGTTATGGGCTGAGTACAAGGCTGTGGATAGGTCTTGACTAGTAAAATAATTTTATTTTTTATTTAAATTCATGCTTTATTATGTCACTAAGACTGTATATTATCTGAAGCAGACGTAGTTATCATATAATTTCAAGTTTGCTTTTCCTTTTGTCAACCCTACACTTCCTTGTGAGTGGGCCAGACCTCTGGAAGCAGTCACTGCGTAATGTAGATTTCCCAGTTCAGCAAAGTACTTGACCATATGATTAACTCAAAGCATCTACTTAAGACATGTGCTTATGTGCGTTGATGATTGCTTTGCCAATTTCTGTGTCTTGCTGAGAAAAATTACAACAATAATGTGCCAAGAATTTGACTATTAGACAGTTGTTAATGAATATATCAATCTGGAATATTTGCTTTTCCAAATAAACTTTTGCTATACCTTCTCTTTTTTGCATGGAATTTCATAACAAGAAAATTTAGGGGATGATTAGTTGCTGAACTTAGTTATGCTAGCTAATAATCATGTGGCAGGTCTCTATCTAATTGCAAAGGGATAAACTGCAGGGAAAGACAACCAAGTATGGAGCAATAATAAAGTGAGATGACTTTTCCTCTTTGATTGACATCACTCCAGCATAGCCGGTGCCAAACCTGTGTAACTGACGAGAATCCAAATAACATTATTCAGATTTTTGCAGTCCAAGCTGAACTAACGTGCAGATTTTGTTCCAGCAAAGATTTTTAGAATGCCAGTATTTCTATCAGAAGATACTGCAAGAAAAGAGAGAAATTAAATGTATCCACTTGCTTACAGAGAGGAAGAAAGTGAGATGAAATTTCCATTTTTTCCTTTGCATGGTTTACCTGTGGGGCTAAACTAGTGGGAGTGTTGTGCTCTTGATGAAAAGCTGGATCCTCACTTGACCCCTGCTCCTGCTGGATTCACATCCACATGAGCAGCTTGATGATGCTTCCCTGCTTTTTCCCATGAACCAGCCCACAGAACAAAGCAATGATAAAGAAGAGGTACCTATTTTTTTTCAGTCTGGACTGGCTGCTACTTGTCACTGTTGTGGGACAAGGGAGAAGTCAGAGCCAGCTGGGCCCTGTGAAGAGCCTGGTGCCACAGCTGTTTCTGGGACCATTCCTCTAGCTCAAGCTGCATGTTCCAGTGCCCTCCAGAGAAACATGGATATTTTTGTCTTTCATTGATCGTTGCTCCAACAACCAATGCTCTAAATGAACAGCACTTGCAAAATGCTCATCTTAAGATTATGTTCTCCCCAGCGCACAAGAAAGAAATCAACAAAAGGAAAGTAGTGCAGTGTCACTGAGAATATTATCCTCCCCAGAAAAACAGATGGAAAACAGAATCCCCTGGGCATACAAACTAAGGCAAGCAAGTGCAAACTTCAAATGCAGGAGAAAAAAAAAGAACTATGTCATCATAGCAGACCTGAATCCTAGCAGATACTCTTCCATAGTGGTGATTGCCTAGAGCAATATATGGTGGTGTGATAGGAGTGGTGGCAGTACTTGGTAGCATATTTACAGAAGGCAATGCAATAAGTCTCTTGGTGTTATGAGTGCCTGTAGACCCTAAAGGGAATCCGTGGATGAGAAATAAACCACTGGATGTCTAGATTTTATTACCTAGGAAGAATCAGTTTTCCCTAAGGGTCTTTAACTTTTCTTTTTGTAGAAAATGTGAGGAAATTAGGTGCAAAAGGTCTTGCAACAGAGGTTACTAAGCAGTTTTCAGTCACAGAAATGGTGAAAAGGATGTGCAAGAGAAGATTAAATTGTAAAATTCAGCAAAGGTATAGAATTGGTCATTAAATCTAGGAAAATGTATTTTTAAAAATTCTCTAATACAAGAGTGCTAATTCTGAGAGGTCCTCTGAGGTGACATTCAACCTCCTCCATACTGTGTACAAATTTAGGAGTGCTGAGGAGGTCTGTGTCAGAAATTGGCGTGGTGGTGATTCACTCGAGTTGGAAAACTGTGTTCTTTCCTTAAGGATGCACGCAACACCCCACTGCTACAATCTCTCTCCAGATCATTCACCCAATATAGACCTTCCCAAAGCCATGATATAGTTCAGTTTCCCAGGGTGGATCAGAAAAAAATCTGAAAGGTCTGAAAAACTGAGTGCGATAATGAGTTGGGCCCAAGGCAAGATAACCAATCTGCATCCCCTGAATTACCTGGTTTGACTCTGGGCATCTGAACGTTCCTTTCCAGTTGCTGCCAGTTATGGTGAAGATTTGCCCTCATGTATAGCAAGCCCTCCAGAGAACATTTTTCTCTTCTTAGTTTTCAATATGGCTCCAAGCTCTTCCTGAAAGGCCTGGTCAGGGCACCTGCTAATGCAAAGGGCAACAGGAGAAAATCCAGGAAATACTACAAGATGTTTCTCATTGAAGAGTGGAAAGCTTGAAAGCGCTCTTCTATGCAGGGTGTTTGAGACCTTGACGTTGCTGCATTGCAAGGATCTGGCATGTAGCAGGCTTTTTGGGATATCATGTTTCTTGCAGGTGGCCTGCAAGACCTGAATCCAAGATGTGAACTCTGAAACCTAACCTAGGTTTCTCAGATGTTTGCTCAATAAATAAGAGAGAAATCAGAATAGCAGGTTGAATGCTGGCAGAAACATGGCTGGGCTGCCTGAAAAGCAGACTGGCCAGCAGGTCAAGGGAGAGGATTCTCCTCCTCTACTCTGGTGAGATCCCACCTGGAGCGCTGTGTCCGGATCTGGGGCCCCCAGCACAAGATGGATGTAGACCTGTTCCAGTGAATCCAGAGGAGGTCACAGAGATATCAGAGGGCTGGTGCACCTAGCCTGTGAGGACAGGCTGAGAGACTCGGGGTTGTTCAACCTGGAGAATGGAAGGCTCTGGGGAGAGAGAAATTGGGCCCTTTCAATACTTAACGGTGACCTATAAGAAAGATAGGCATCAAGGAGAATATTTTCACTCTCTAATTACAAAATGTGTCTGCAGGAAGAGTAGGGAGCAGAGTTTTCCTTCCCTGGAGATTGATGATGCTTTGGTGCCATGTTTCAGTTCAGGTATTTTGCTGTATCTCAGAAGCCTGGTTTTGCTTGTTTACCTAATTCTCCAATATTATGATTTGGGATGAGAAATTTGCTTTCACCTCAGATCGTCAATGACTTGGGGGAGAGGAGTTGCCTTCCTCTATAGTATGAGGTATTGTTTGCTTACAAGAGCTGGCCTGATTTTTATGTAAACATGCCCCTGCCTTTGGAGAGACACAGCATATTGATACTGCCATTCATTTGTCCTGCTGCCTCACTCTGGCCAGCAAGAGCTGGCTTTTCCCTAGGATTAAAATTCGGTGGAAATGACTTGCTCCATGGCTTGCAGTGTGGCTTGCAGCATGGGAGCACACAGTATCTATGATTGATGGGTCAGTGTGGTCTGGGTGTGATTCCAGCCATGCAAGAGCCATCACAGGGAGCTGAGCTCCATAACAGGCTGCATGACTGATCCATTCACAGGATACACAGGAAATTCGTGCTGCTGCCACTTCTTCCTGAACATCTCCATAGCTTCTTCTTGCCCAGGAAGACAGCAGCCTGTCTCCCTGTAGTACAAAGCTCACATTGGAAACCTGAGTGAACAAAATAAAGATTTTCTAGGGAAGAGATTTCTCTGGAAGGTTTCTGACAGAGAAATATGAATGTAAAATCCTGGAGTCATGCCTTTACTGAAAAATAATCTCAACTGCTGATAGTAACTGTGTAAATCTACTTAAATTAGAGAACAGTGAAGCATCTTTATTTTTCTCTCTTTCATAACAGAACATTTAGACACAAACCCCCATAATTTCTAAGTGAGTCACTGAAACAGCGCAGCTTTCAAAGGAACCACCATGAAGTTTGCAGCATGTGAAAGCGGCCAAAAAATGAGATAAGGGTGAGGCATTTTGTGCTCATAACACAGTCAAGCACCTCAGCCCAGTCAGCTCGTGTTCATGTTGGGTTCATGTGGGAGACTATAAAACATAGTGTGGTTTTATGGATTGAATAAAACAGGAGGCCTTAGAACTATACCTGGGCTCTAAGTCTCTTAGCTCATAACTTTATTTTCTTCAAAAATATTTCTTCTTAAAAGTATGCAGTTATTAGCTGGCTTTGTCAAAACATACATTACCAGTCTGCACAAAATTAAGAAGAAAACATACATAATTTTTTACAGTTTGAGTCAATAACTGAATGTGAATAAGTGTGGCAAATACTTCATCCTTGTACTTTTTGTATCAAAATTGTACATCTCCTTGAAACAAATTATCTAATTACTCCAATGAAGATTTATACCACAATCTATAATAAAAAATTATTAATAAAGCACTTTGCCATGTTTTAGCCTGCAGCTAGATTTGATAGTTTTACCTAGCCTTTAAAATCCTATAATCTCTACAGCAGGACAAGATTCCTCAGCATGCTTTGAATGCCAACCTGTGTGAGATCAGATCCAAATCTCACTTAAATTAGCGTGAACAATTTCAATAACTTTGGTGTTCTAGGAGAGAGGCCCTTACAGTAAGCATATGATGCTCAAGCTATTTCATCCTGAATGTCTTTATAGAGATAAGGGCATGATCAGTAACAAGGAATCTTATTTAGGCTAGTGTTGGCACCAGCTCTGTGAGTGCCCTGAGAAAGCCACGGTCTCAGTGCCTACCTGCCAGAAAGAGCAGGGGCTGCAGGAAGTGCTGCAAAGGCTCTGATGAAAGACGTTAATAGCATCATCCACCTCTTGATTGCTATTGAAAGCTTAAGTGTATCCTTGTGTTATGCTGATCACTGTTTTTTGAAGAATGTCACGTGAGCAGAGTTAAAGAAGCCCTTCACAACGTCCAAACCAGAGCCTCATCACTGTGAAATGAGACAACTGCAACAATTATACATCCTATGGTCACCAAAAAGGGCATCCTGTCTCTTTTTTTCATCTTCTCCCTTGCTTCTGTACCTATGGCACCGAGTGTCGCCCTGCAAGGAGCCAAATCAGATTGCTGACCCACTCCAAAAAATTCCACTGCTTTATGTTGCATTAGTTCTCTACCAGTTTCCTGAGCTGGTTTAGCTCACAGAGGATTTGTATGAACGCTCACAAAAAAGAGATGGGATTGTGTGGTTGGAGGCATGAACCTGTGGAGCATAGCAGTTTACCTCCAGAGATACAACGAAAGACTCATGCTTGAAGACTTCTCTTTTTCCAGCTATATTGATTAGTCTTGATACAAGTGATACCTCTCCCTACAAGCCTGTGTGCTTTACCCTTAGACCATCACAACTGCAATATCACTGCTCAATAACGCACACCGTGATCCCCTTGGTCATTAAAGGAAATCCCCAGAAGCCATCCTGGACTGAATAACCTCTGTGAAGCCCTCTGGAAAGGCTAGTTATTATATGGAGTGGACAATAAAGGGAAATGAGGTTTATGTTTGCTTATCCAAAAGGCCAGGGAGAGTTCATAGATTATTCTTTGCACAGATAAGACAGACCTAATGTAAACATTCCTCACTGGAAAGTATCTGCTGTTTGTTTTCCTAACTTTAACCATGTGGCTAGCAAAAGCAGAAAAAATGAAATAAAAGACAGGCATTTTAATAATAAAAAAGCCAGTGTCTTTGAAAACTCATGTTACTGTTCTCTGAAAAAAAAAAGAAAGTTGTCTTTTCTACTCAGTGCATGAAACACGTACTGATGTGACTGCAAAACTTTCTTGTAAATGAAAATAGGTGAGATTTCAAGCCTACCCCAACAGATATTCTTCATTACACTTGAGCAGAGCAACCTGCTCATTTTAGTTAAAACACAGCTCAATGTCCTTTATTTGGACAATACTGAAGTTATAATGGTTTTTCAACTAAAATAATAGATATTTGTCCATAGGGGAGCTGGAGGATTGGAAGGAAATGCTCTAATGCTTTCCAATTCTGCTACAGAAAATGCAAAAATCCCTGATGAATATAAATTAGTATAGCGTGTCTCTTAAAAATCTCACCCACTACCCATCTGTATCTCTAGGTTCATAAATACTTGAGGAAAAAAACCTCTCTGTCCTCTCTGCCAAAGCTGTTTACAGATTATTTCAAATCAACTTGTGATTAATTAGTTTTCACTGTCTTTCAAACGTGACTAAACTTAATAATTTATATCACCAAAGTTTCAACTCTCCATAGTCTGTTGTCCAACTCTGCCTGAGTATTTGAGAGCTAACAAAAGTGTGGGTTTTTTACAATTAATCCTCTTTGATAAAACTCTTCATTCCCAAGAATAAAACTTAAATGTCTATTTTTTAATGAAAAAATTGCAGCATGTTGTAGAAAAGTTGGAGACACAGGGCTGGAAGAGGGATAAGAGGGCTAGCCCCAGAATGAAGACCTGGCTGTTGGAGTTGCTCTGTTGCCACCATGTAGTGATATTTGTGATAGCTGCTGTTTCTATGGCAACATGACAGCATGATTTACTGCAGTAACAGGGAAAGCAAAGGCAAAGCTTTTGTTTAACTTCAGTGCCATGAGCTATTTGTTGATATTGGGGAGTAGGGAGGGAAAAGTCCTGTGGCTTCCAGCTAAGTACATTGCTAATGTGTCTTAAGCATAAAGAGAAGTCAATAAAGGGGACCATGGTGTTCAGATCTTCCTTCTCTGCTCCTGGAGCTCGCACACACCTGCAAACATGGCACTCAATTCCCTACAATCGGAGCATAACAGACTTCTCTGAGTGGACCACAATGGCCATCCGTAAGCCAGCTCAGGAGAGCAGCTCAGCCCTCTCCTGAGGGAGTCTGGGCAGAGACTGAGCAGAGTCAGGGGCAGCTGCTGGCTCAGGCTTCACACTGGGCTGGCTCTCCGGACGGTGGCTGCAGACTGAAGGTCAGATGAGTTACCGGACCAGGGTGGCTTCTGGAGTATGTCGGCAGAGGAGTGTCAAGGAGTGCCAGTGAGCAGGAGGAACAACAAAATTCTCAGGAAGTCCAATAACAAAGTTGTACTTACAAACTTTAGAACATTAATGTAGAACGGGGTTCTTGGCAAATTTAAAAATGTAGCCATTTTGGTTAGAAATGCAACAATATAAGAGAAAAAACAACAACAACAACGACAAAACCCCAAAAACACTTAAGAAAACATATAAGGGGAAAAAAGAAAGAGAGGATTAGAGTGGAAAGATCCATAGTCACCACCCATGGATGACACGACCAGACTGCATTGGTTGAAGTGATGGTCCCAGTCTTGATCCATTAGGGTTGGGGGGAAACCCACAAAACACAAAGTCTGGTGGGATTATATTATGTTCAGGCTGAGTGGGAATGCCCAGGTACCTCCCGTAGGGAGTTTTACACTGGATGATATAATGCTGTGGATCACGGGACACTTCAGGAGTCTTTGACATCTTCTAAGACACCACAGCTGCCTCTTACATGTAGTTGAGTCAATTATGGCCCACCAGAAGGGTTGAACACCTCCAGGCTGAATGTCCTGGTACTTCTCTGGAGGAGAGATTTCACAGCTGAGCCACTTGTGTAAGGACTTCTGCATGGTAAAAAGCACTACCACACTTCGCAGGATTTGCCTCGTCAGCCTCTTCCCTTGTCTTTTTCAACACCCAGCTGTAGCCTCTGGTGGTTGGTGTGCACCCCTCTGCATCTTCGTGGTTACTTTGCGCATCGTTAACAAAGCACTCTGCTGATTGTTTGAGCCATTAACCGTTAACAATCTAGTCTCCCACAATATCTGATGCCTTAATCATCTTTTTTTCTGTGTAAATAACATGTATATCAGCAATAAATAGCTTTGTTGCAATGACAGAAAACTTGGGGATAATTACGGGGGAGAACTTACCTCTTTACCTTTTTTCTACCTTGCAATTATGGAGGAATGTTTATTCTTTTATTAATCTGCACCAGTTCTTATTCCACAAGACTCTTTTGTGGAGTGTGCTGCTGGAGTGCATTTGTAGAACAAAATTAGCAAAGAGGACACAGATGTTGCTCTCCATTCTCTTTTTAGCCATACAAATTATAAACAATGTCTCTTTATATTAAAATACACTTTTCTGTCTCATATTGGTTTTAGAGCTGATTCTTTCAGTATGTTTTCTGTTTGGAGCAGCCTGTTCTTGTTTAAATATCCCCACAACTGTACTCCATGTGAAAACAATGTTGCTTTCACATTCAGCGCACATATCTCAAATCCATATGTATATTAACTGAACCGCTGTGAGGACAGAAGAATTAATAACACTGTAGAGGGTCACAAAAAATGAACAGCACATTTCTCATTAAAGTCTACACTGAGTCATCAAGCGTACTTTGGCTTGTTTATGACGAGGTAACAGGTAGCAGCCCCTAAAGCAAAAGTGCCTTCACTGCTGGGACCTTATTAGGTTCACGTTAATGGAGAATCCAAGAGCTGATTGTGGTGGAGGTTGAGTTGTTTTTCGCTAACACTTTATTGCGAAGAATTCTCTTCTACTGGAATACATGATATTCAAAAGCCTTAATGCAGATTTCACAGCACAGAGATTTTAAACTATTTTTCTGTCCAAGATCAAAAGAAATTATCTGTATTTCTGGGATCATCTTTTATAACATGGATGTGGCATTCTGACTTCTGTCAAATTTTGATTTGGTTGACTGTGGCTGATCTGCAGATAAGAAGATGTATTCAAGCTGAGTGCTTTTTTTCCTTCAAAAAAAATCTATAGCTAGTTCACATTGGCTTTAATTTAATACATGCTCCCACCAAACATATGTTTTAAGACAAATATATTCTTTTAAGACAAACTGTGTTAAGATCATTCCTCTCAGCTTCTAAGTAGACATCAACAGATAATGGCACAACAACAGTGTGTGCCTGTGGGGGAGGGGGGTGCTATAATTGCCCCAAACTGGAAGAAGTTTATCGTGAAACTGTGAACAGCTGTTGTTAAGACTCATTCTGAGCAGAAGAATGCACCTCCTGATGCTTCTGTTCATTCGGAACATTTCTGTGCCACATGGTGTCCATCACGCTGGATGCTTTGACTATGGGCTGCGTAGCTACTAAGACAGGGTAAGCTTTATGGTGAACAGTGAGATGTCTTGAGTCAGCATGTCATATGCAATAAAAAATTATGAACTTGAATGGCAAAAATTAATTTAGGATACTACAGATTGGTGATAAAAATTTTCTTCAACAGTGACCGTCATAAAAAAAGTGATTGTCCTGCTTGATCGTTTGCTTGTTGGTTGTTGTTTTCATCTGGGGAACAGGACATTATTTGGGAGTTTGGCATGTTATACAGTAGGACTTGAACTGGATTTTTTAGACTTTTTGGGGGAATTAAATTGCAGTTTGGGTTTTTGGTGAGGCCATCAGCCTGTAACAGATCTTACAGCTGGGAGTCCAGCCTCATGTTTGGGAAACTGAAGAAACTGATTGACAGCAGGCCGGAGGTAAACAATAATCTTCTTGATGGACTGTGATGGATTTATCTGTGCTATCGATGTTGTAGTTCTTGAAACTGAAAAACCAGAAATCATGAATAATTTTGGAGAAGTTTAATTTTACCTTTCCACTTGTAAGCAGCATACTTCAGTAGTAAAGTTGCAGAAAACACTTTAAAGGAGATCATAACCTGAGAGTACTTTCTACTTCATTTTTTGAAGTACAAGACTATTTTTTCTGCATGCCCTATGATTTCGCTCCAAGTTTGGCAAGATGAAGACCCAAAGCAGCCATTTTACAACCAACAGCTGCCTCTTCCTAGTCCAGCTGGCAAGCACCTTTACCTCCGCCTTTCTATTTTTTTAATGCTGGTAGGTTTTGTCTCATGATGTCTCCTGAAAACAATTAGAGAGTCATCAAATGGCAGCCCTTCCAGTTTGTATTGGGGCTGGACTCTGGGGAAAGGTCAAACAGTTTCCAATCACCCCCTCTCACATACAGCCTTCTTTTAAAACAGACCTCAAAAAATAATCTAATGCAGGCTATACATTTGCAGCTGGCTTATATGAAGGAGCATTCATTACGTGTGTGTGTGTGTGTGAGTTTATATAGCTCTCTTCATGAGGAGAGAACAGGAGTTGGAAGAGGTCCAGTTGGTGCTTTGTGCATCTTGTCATGGCTTAGCCAGTGCCTTCCCCTGGGTCTTCATCCCGTCTCTCTTTTACTTCATTTCAATCTCTAAGTCTTATGCTTCCCCAGCTCACTATCGTGCGATCTCCTCACTTTCACTGCCAACATTTGGATGAGATGTGCTGTGCCTCAGAATCACCTACCCTTCCATATCAGCTCTCTAGGAAGCTGAAATGACTGGCTCCCACACGAATATCTGTCCTGC
Organism: Callaeas wilsoni; assembly: GCA_013398955.1. NCBI lineage: Eukaryota > Metazoa > Chordata > Aves > Passeriformes > Callaeidae > Callaeas > Callaeas wilsoni. Next base: position 38,765 of record VWPU01005874.1, read on the forward strand.
AGCCATCTGGAGACAGGAGAGAGATGGCACCAGCAGCAGCACTCCGAAAGCGATGGATTCATAGACAAGGGTATTGAAAGGAGTGGAATGGCATAGGGCCTGCAAACATTTCATCACAGCACAGCATGAGGTACTGCTCTCCTTTGTAAAGACCAGGCATTTGTCACTTGCTTAGTGCAGTTTATCAAAGAACCGGCACCTGAGCTTTTTTCATTTCATAGCTCAGCCCAATGTCATGGCCATTTATTGCCCCTTATATTTTTAGCATTAGGAGTTAGAAACTACAAGGTATTCAGGGTTTTAATATACAAATATGGGACCCAAGAAACATGTTCAATGCCTGCCTCTGTGCAGATTTCTGTCAAGCTTTTTTAAGGAGATAAGTGTCCGGGTCCTTAACATTTTTTCAGATATTGTTTCAGCAGCTGGGATAAAACCTGCAGTCCTACTGAGGCTTCAGCATTGACTTCAGAGCAGATAGGATTTCACTTTCTGTGTGTTTAAACCACAGCTGAACATCTGGAAATTAGGGGACTTTTCATTCCTATTTTCTGTTTTAGATCATCAGTTATTCAAGGCATTTTCTTACTAACTAATACAATGAAAGCCTGTCCCAGCTCTGCCCACAAGGTAAGAGATTGTTATTAATGTTACTTCTGACAGCCTGGCAAAGAGAATACTTAACACTTTAGGTAATGAAGAGGTGACAACAGGTGGGTATTTCAAGCTGCTTGTGTCTTTGTATGTCAATGCTGAAATTTTCAAAAAGTGTGGAAGAGTCGGTCCCTAAATACTCATTTTGTTTAGCAAGTGTATTGGAAGGAGAAGAGCAAAATCTGACCTGTGTGTGTGGGCATACAGGCACACACGCACACACACACGAACATGCGTGCCTTGGAACCTGTTTGCAGTACCATAATGAAGCAAACTCCTGGAGCTGAGCTCTCCTGAGATCCTCAGGGGAAATACTGACTCTGCCCTTTCCAATCTGCTGAGAAGAAACATTTCATTTTTGAGTCTGACTCAGTGAAAAGGCTGATAGCAGCTGTACTGAAGAGCCTGCCTTTGAATAAACACTGACTTGCTTATCCAAAAGGCAGTAAAATCACCTTTGGTTTGATGGATTCAGCTGCAACACTGAGTAATGAGTTGAAAAATAACATTGCGCAGACCTGTCAAGGCACCTCTGCATGATCAGACTCAGCATTACACAAGCTGACAGCAGTCTGTGGTGGGAAGTTACCCACTGACAAACTTTTTCAAACCAAGTCAGCTCCTGGCTCATATAAGACAAGTTACAATTGTCTCCCTTAATCCTCCCTGAAAGTGGTTTATCTGTAAACCATTGGAAGCGCTTCTTGAGTTTTTTCAGCTTTGATCTCCACATTATGACAGCTGTGACCCGTGCTGTGTGGAAATTGTGGCATACAGGGGTGCAGACATGCTCAGCCCAGCCCATCTGTCCTGGCTGGGAGATGCTGGTTAAGGTTCAGGGACAGTGCTGAGCTTGCTGCTGCACTAGCACCCTGCATGGGCTGAGGCCACTCTGACCAAACCATGTGCACAATGGTGGTACTTCAAACAACACTTGACACTTATTTTTGACCTGCCCTTCTCTCCAAGGTGGTAAATGTGGTAAATGGCTGCCTCTCTCTACAGCCAAAACCAGCAAGCCCAGAAGCAGGACAGCATTTGCACGTCTCTCATACGCCTGAATGAAATGCTGCTATTGGTGTGCTGTAGCTCACATACAGAGGTGAGCTGCTTGCTGTTGCTGTGTTGCAGAACAGCATTAACACAAGGCCCTTCCGGGCTCTGGGCAGTGCTGGATCCTGCTGGCATGTGCTGAGACTGCTGAGCTGGGGCAGTCCGGTTCAGGGAGGGGCCAGTGCTCTCAGGGCTGCCAGAGCATCCGGAAACTGTGCTTGTGTTTCCACTAGCAGCATGCAGCTGGGGGCAGACATTGCTGGGCTGTGCCCAGCTGGTCCCCATCCCCATCCTTGCTCTCCTCCTCTGGCTGCATGCTGCGGGACGGGGCCATGTTGGAGAGGGCACTGCCCTGTCCCTCACCACTGCCCTTGGACCCCAGCTGGCCTGTCTTCTACTGTCAAGGTACAGTTTGGTGGAAACATTCTGCCGCATACTTTTTTAAAACACAGGACAGTGCCTTGTTTCCTTGGCCGCCAAGCAGGTGTGGGTGAAAAGCAATGCTGTGCTGTAGACACGACTGCAGCATGCACCCAGGCTCCTGGCAACGTGCCCTGGCATGTGTCCCGACCAGAGGAGCAAAGCAAACAGGGACCTGGAGAAAGGCTTGTGTGCCCGCCTGTGAACTGATCCCCTTTTGCAAATGCAGAAAAAGATGTAAAGACCAGAAAGTTGACTCAATAAAAAAGTATTGCTTCTGTCTATAAAATATGTCTGGTCTAGGTCCTTAAACTATCAAGGCTACAACAATGTTATCAATAAATGCACCTGTATTTCACTGCACAGACGTTTTATAAAACCTCCTTTTTATTTTGTGAGAGTTTCCTCCCTGCAGTACAAGAAAAGTAATTCAAAACAGAGTCAGGAATAATGGGATACAGTCTCTGCAGAGAAGCCAAGGTGACCCTTTATATAATCTTTAAAACCTCAGAAAATTAGACATTTCTTTTGCCTTGTGAGGACTGAAACCCTGAAGACCTGATCTCTAATACAGATAACACACATGAGAAGTGTGAACATGACTTAAATTTATGATGGCACTCCACATTAGGCTGTGCTGAAACATGCTAGGGCCCCGTGCACTGGTATTTTATAGAAGCTTATCTGATGACTATTGTCTTTTATAAACATGTATGGACATGTTAAATGTGTTACACATGTTTCGGATAGTATCACAGATACATGCAAGCCATTGCTGCAAGTAACCCATTGATCTGTTAGTCTTTGCAAAAAAACCACCAGTAGCAGCTCGTTAGAAGTGAGCATATCATGAAGAGTGACCCAGCTTGCCCCAGGATGGGGATGCTCTCACTGCACATGTTTCAGATAAATTCTCTATACCTGTCAGCATGTTTCAACGCTTGCTCACCAATTGTTCTGTTAGTACTCACCTAAACCTTTTGTGCTTACTTGCTTTTGAGGGGTAGGATAATTTTCACTTGGCTTTATTTACTGCAATGTCCCAAAAATACCCCCACTGTCTATGTACGGTCACACAGAGCTAGTCTGCAGGGCTGTGTGTATGGGGCAGAAACCTTCAGCCACCTCTGGGCAAGGTGGAGCAGGTGCCAGGAGGAGCTGCTCACTTGCTGACTTCCCAGCAGCAGAGCTCTCTGCAGGCAGCGTGACAGCAGGCAGAGCAGCACGAGCATGGAGAGCACCGTGACCATCCTTCATCCAGCTCCTAGGCACTGCTTATGCACAGGTTCTTCTATACTGACTGAGAAGCAATTCCTGGACTCTCCTTTCCTGAGAAATTCCACCTCTCTCCAGTCCATTGCTGGTCTGCATTCTTGGGTTCCTTCTTATTTAATCCCACTTCGGTCCCAGCATCCTGGGTCACCTGTCCCCAGTAGAGTGTGCCATATGATGTGGGAGCCATGGGTTCAAAACCCTCAGGCATTCTAGAGTTTACATCTCCCACTTCCTTGGTGTGTTTCATAATGCATGCTCTGAAAAAATGCCTGTCTTCATACTCTCAGAGGGACTATAGGAAATGAAGATGCTCAGCCTCATCCACAAATCTGAACCCAAAGAAAGGGGAGATTTCAGAGACAACCCACTACTCAGCAGTGCTCCTTGCCTGAATCTTTGTTCAATGTGTCAACTCTCATTCGGAGTTGTTGAACTTTAGTACCTCCCTCTCATGTACGGGTAAGAAACATGATTATACATCCGTATACTGGGGTGCCTGTATCAGCTCTAGACATCACTTGAGTGCTTAGAGCTTTAATGCTGCCATAAGTATTTACCTTGAATGACATTTACATGAAGTGCAAACAGAGATCTATCCCCAGTCCCAGCTCCCTCCCCATCAGCCTGTCTCCTCACTGAATAGAGAACTCAGGACAATATTTTCTATTCCCTTGGGATCCTCTTAAACACTGGTGACCTCTTCCTTGGAGCCCAGCTAAAGCATCTCAGTGATTGACACATGAGCACAATACAGTCCAGGTTCTGAAGCTAGCCCTGCCTCAGGTGAGGCCAGAATATCTCCCATGTTCCCTACCAAACTGCATTTTTCCCTCTGATCAATGAAAAAATGCCTATAGGCTGATTTAGTTGTAGAAATTATGCTAGGGACACACAGGGACCTGTACTGTAATGTCAAAGCAAAGCCTAGATAAAAGTTAATCTGTGCCTCTGAGATTAAGATCCAAGTTCTTTTTTTATTACTACAAAACCCAAGAGCACTGTCAGACAAATCCTGCTATGTAGGAGGATATCGATATTATCACTGACAATAATGTTACAAAAGCACAACTGATAAGGAAATGCCCAACTTCCACTCAAGTATTGATTGCCATTTATTTATTCTGGATATGCCAATATATTTGGAATAACTTGGTTTTTCTAGATACTTGATAGACAATAACACCCACCCATCCCCCCACTTTATTTTCATTTGTTTTAAAGCATTTCTAATCAAAACCTGCAGAAAGCAAAATAGCCATCACAGCTGTTAGGAAATCTGCACACATGCAAAGCTTGAAAAATAAATGTTTTGCAAAGTGCCCTATACATCCCAGATATGGGCTGAGAGAAGGGGTAGGGTCAGCACCAAACTTAACTTGTCCTGCATCCTCCTTGGGAAATATCTGTCAGGGACTCACACACGCGTGTGGTAACAGCGCTCACTCACATACCCTTGTTTGTCAAAGCTGCAGCAAGGTGACAGGGGAGATGTCATCTCTCCAGCCATTCCAAGGTTCATAGATTAACAGCCACACCTTGAAATACCATCTTCTCATGAGCCAGGCAGCAGGTCAGGATCCTGGAGCATGCTTTCATGTGTGGTCAGCAGACAACTCTGATTTATGAGCAAGGGCTGCATTTTGATCACAGATGCCTGCCTGGTTTTGACAGCATGCTGTCATTGCTATTTAAGTGAAAGATGACTGCTATGTTATGCTGCTGATAGTCAGGAAAACACTGGTAGAATGTGAAGTGATCAAGAGACAGAAGTTATTCTCCACTGCAAAATCCTGCCTGGCAGGCTCGTGGGATGCTACCATCTACTGGAGAAGTAATTCCAGCATCATACTGGGGCAGGAGCCAGTACTGAGGTGCCTCTGGGAAGCAGTGGGCAAAGCAACCAGGCAGCCTGGCAGCCTTTCCTGAATGAGCACAAGGAGGCAGGTTGTAGAGATGTTTTTTGACAAAGAGAGAGTGAGAGATCTGAGACAAGAAAGCCAAGTTTTGCAAACCAGTACAGCGTGTCCTGAAAAGCAGTAAACATCATTAAAATGATTTAATGATTTTACATATGTAAATGCTTCCTTCCTTCTGGCCAGACTGTAACTGCATGGCTCCCATGTTCCTCCAAGAACCTGGGCACTACTTTGTCTTTTTGCATCCATCCTTCTCATGTTTTATTTTTTTCTTCAGTTTCCAGCCAGTGTACACTTTCTTCCCCCTCCCTCTAAAGAAGTCTTCATAAGAGCTTTCTGGCTCTACAGCAACAGGCATAGAAATAAGAGATGGTCTCAGAGTAGAGATATGAGGTCCCATAGAATGCTCCAGCTCTAGCAAAGTTATAAACAGTTATCCTGCTAAAGATGTGCCCAAATACTTGCTCAGCATGATAACACAAGGGTGAAAGCCAAGGGTGAGATAATACAGTTAATTACTTTACCAACACAATAGCTGAGCCAAATGCAGAATGCAAAGCAAAACTCTTAAAATTAAAACTGTTCATGGAACTTCAGAGGGTTCTGGTCAGGACGTGAAGACGTGTTTGCCCATTGCCTCACTATACTTCCATCACAATGACCCTCTTCTCATCAGGGAGGCAGGTTTACTGAAGGCCCAGGAGAGCCATCTCTGCATCAGGAAGTGGAAGGAAAAGCTGATTCAACTCTCACTCCCATGTAAGTGTAAGTCTTTGGGTACTAAGCATTGATAGCCTTGGGACTGCAGGAAAATGGCACCTGGATTGTGTCTTAGGGCTGAGGGTGCTGTGCCTTTGCAGGGTTTGTTCTGGTTTTCCTCTTCTTCATATTTCTACAGGTGTGTTGGAGAGAGTCACCACTTTGTAGTGGGTTTGGATGGGCTCTGCAATAAGCAGGAGAATCATTCCATGCTCCTGTGTACAGAGTTCATGTCCTCATGAGGTGAAGATTGTCATCCTCTGGTGACATAACCTCAAGTAAATAGAATTGTGCCAACTGATAGCAGCTGCAGATCTTACCCAAGGCTTACACCTAACCTTTGTGTTTGGAAAAGAAGATGGACTCTTCTGGATTTCTAATTCTTCTCCAGCAGATAATGGCCAACCTGCTGTGTAGTCTGTATTCTTAAGTGTTCCAGTATGAAAGATCAGACAGGAAGAGAAAATATAAATTAACTTATGCACCTGCAACAGGGTGTTTTTTCAAATGTGAGATTTGCCTCAGTTGGGTATCAAGGAATTTATAATTTCATTAAGACCATCAAATTATATATTCCCTTGTCTGAGTCCTCTGCAAAACCTCACCCTCTGGATGAACTTCAGCCACACACACCCTTTGCCCTTGGTCCTTGCAGCTTCTTTCTTAAGCCATTCTCCCAGAAGGGTCAGGTTGAAGAGGCTGGATCCCACCTCTGTTGTTGGCCCAGGGTTGGACCCCATCCCTGTGCTTCTGGACTGCGATTTGAGACATTGACCCTGGATGTGTGAAGCACAGATCTGAGGCTGTAGGTTTCCACCCACACCCAGCGTGCCCAAGCTGCCCCTGACAGATTGGGGGGAAGCTGAGAGATGCCCACAGATTCCAGTCTCCTTTGGAATCTGTGTACTGGGAAGTTTTGGGACTGACCAAATGGGTGAGGGGACATCAGTAATGGTGCTGTAGGGTCTCGCCTGGGGCACAGGACAGTACTTCATCCCAACATCAGGCCTGCACCCATCTCCATGGGGTGTTTCTCCATTCTCCATTTTCTCCTCTTGCATGAGCCATTCTATGCAATATATAATACAAGTTCCTTAGCAAAGAAGAGTGAAAAAAGAGCAGCCTCAGAGGGCACAAGATGGTTGGAAGATGGACGTTCACACTGTTTTTGTATGTACTTCCTGTGTTTCCGTATTTTTCTTTATGTCTTTTACTAGAGGACAGTTACATTCTCCTGCTGCTCCCTTTGCTCCCATGCTGAGCTGCTCCTCATCAAGGCTCTGCAGAACTAGACTGGCTTTGCTAAGGGCATCATCACTCAAAAATCCCCAGTGGCTGATGAGACATTTCCAGGTATAATGTTACTTGCTGTTCAAGTTCTAGCACTCAAATGCCCAGAAATGTGGGAAGGATAAAAAAAAACCAACAATGATTGAACATGTTTCTCTGTTTGCTTTAAAGATGTTTTCACAAATGGGATGTGGGAGTTGTTTTGCTCAGACTGAGTGGGTGCTGGAAAATAGTACCAACAGCTGAATTTTGAAAGACATCTGAGAAGGACCAAAGGGGTCATTGGCCAAGCCAGCAAGGAAGAGCCAGCAGTCAGGAAAATGTGAGTGGGAGAGAGTCTGGCCACATTTTGGCTGTGCGGGCTGAAGGCAATGCAGGCATTTGATTGTGCTATGCAGGAAAGCAGGATCTGGATGTGACACGACTGCTGGGAGCAAAAGAAAACGAAGACTCAACCAAGCCAAGATCCAGGTCTGAATGCAGGTTTTACAATAACAAGGGGAAAGTAGGGACAAGATGAGACTAAGGAGGGAAGGTGCTTCTTGCCTTTTCTCAGTGGGTAACAGCAGTATCAAACCTTCCTTATGCCTTCCACCTATCCTACGTATCTGTTACTGATTGGTACATGAGGGTATTCATGGCAGTCTGGTTCCAAATTCCCACCAAGCTTTGAAGCAATATGGATGCTCAACTCTCACAAAGTGACCTTGGGAAATCTCATCCAATGTGTGGAGAAAAAAAGCCCAACCTCTTCAACTGCACCTTGAATGGATGTGCAATGCTCCCTGGCATCAGGCTGGGACATAAGGTGAGAGCTGACTCAGGAAGGAGATTACCTCCTCCTGTATGACTTCACAGATTTCAGAAGCCACCAAGTGTTTCTTGAGAGACTCACATCCACCTAACCAAGTGTGGTGGGAAGATAGAACAGGGAAGATCACTGGACAAATTAGCTACTTTCAGAAATTGATCAATATGACACACTGTGGGTAGGAACATCTCTGAAACATGCTCTCTTCAGATGAATCAGAGGAAAATTCAAAACAAAACAACACAGCAGAGAAAAGGCTGGGATTTATTTCTTTAACAGTGTTTATAATGCAGAAATATCCAGTGGTTCTTGGAGCCTCATCTTGCATTGAACAGAAATGCGTACAGTTACCCCATAGTTTATAAAGTACAAGCCAGACAGTCGAGGAGAAGAGTGGGATTTGCAAATGCTCTTGAAAATTGTAAAGCAGAGCTTCCCCTGTCTCAGAGGGACACATGTCCTTGGGTGACACAAGTGTTTCACGAGTATCCTGTCCTAAGAGATTTCTGCAGAGAGATTAGTAAGTTACATGAGAGGTTGAGTTTAGTCTTCCTCAGCTCTTCCCATTCCCATTAAGGTTCTTATCCATTATAGACTAGGCAAGTCTTGCCCATGCAGCATCAGTCACAGCCTTCTTGAAGATCACCAAAAATTTGTACAGGCCAGCAGAACCTTAGAAAAAGCAAAAGAATAAGTCAAGATTGCAAAATTCTCACAAGTCCTCAGGCCATCCAGGGGCTTACAGCAAGACAGTTGTGCCAAAGCACCACCTTGTGTTTTCAAAACACTGAGGACCTGGTAGAAATCCAATCCATGTGAATATTTTGTGAGGAGTATTGCATTGGTAAAATGCACAGATAGGATGTAAATTTAAAATTGGACCTCGCTTGGAAGATGTGCAACATCACTGCTGGCATCTCATCAGGTCTGATGTGGGAGTAGGGCTTCTTCACTACAGTCTCCACCAGTCTCTTCACCTGATAAGTAGCCTTTTCCCAAGCATTGCTCAGCCTGTGAAGCAGGGCTGCAGTGAACGCGTGGTGTGTTTGCATGTTTTGCCTCTTGGTCAGGTGAAGGGCACATGGGAAGGTGTCATGCTCCCAGTAGTCTGGAACCTTGCTGGAATGGACTGAGGCAAACAGCCTGCATCCATCAGCACCGAGGGCTGCGGACAAGGCTGAGACTGTTCCTACAGGGTGGAACAGTCCTGACCTGCGTCCTGAGCCCTGTGCTAATGTACAGCCTCTCCATGCACAGGCAATTTCAGCATTTCAGCTTTCTTACCATTCCCAATAAAACCCTTGCTTCAGAGGCTGAGGGCCTACTTTGGTAGGCAACACAGATACAGACTGTGCCTGTCAGCTCATCCAGACCCTGTCCTGGCCTGCTTAATGGGTACAGTGGTAGATGACGACACACTCTGGCTCCAGAGAGGAGAACCTTGCTCTTTTGTATGTCAGCTAATGTACTTCTCCTGGAATAAGGGATCTGCATGTGGAGGTAATAAGGACCAGCTCTGTACAGGAACAAGCCTTCCCCACAAAGTGGAGAAATTCATTCTTTAACACAGAAGTGGCCTCCAATGAACTGCAGTGTGTATGACCAAAACCAAAACTCAGAGTTTTGTCTTGCTGAGAGTTTTAAAGGAAGTGCAGCCTTGCTCAGATGAACCCTCTGTGCTTGAGTTGTCTTGTAGAATTTCATCACAGCTGCAGGAACAAATGGGCTGGTTTTTGGCACCAAGGACTGACCCCTTTTCAAGAAGCATGAGTTTGTGAGAGGGCATTTCAGAGGTTGCCCAGCTATTCAAGTATCATCACAGAAGGAAGCTCATGACATCCTTTCCTCAAAATTTCAGTACTTCCTTCATCCATGCTGTGCCCCATTCCTCCAGGGAGCTTACACAAAGGGCAGAGTCAAGTTTTCACTTCAGGACTATCTAAAGGGTAAGAGCCGAAATCAAGTGCCTGCTGCAAATTTTGTATATGCAGTTAGCACAACTTGCCATGCATCCAGCATCCTGCAGAGAAGATTTTGCAGGATGAGGAAATAAAAGGGAATAGATTAAAGCTTGCAGTGTGAATGAACAGGATTCAGGGTCGAGCAATTTAAGCACTCAGAAGCTGCAAGAGGAAACATTCCTTATGCCATTCTGTTCCTTCCTGCCTACTGATCATATTCATTTGGGGCTGGCTCAGTAAATAAAAGCTGTGAAGCATGAGTCCAATGTTGCCTGAGGTGTCTGCAACTCCCTGTCACACTGACACTTGACAGCCATCTCTGGTTGTAGTCTCACCTCTCTCAAATAAGCATAAATTTCAGAAAGTCACCATTAATCTGCCTCTGGCCTCTCCCAGCCCTAGTCTCACATCCTCTTCTTCACCAGGCTTCCAGGAGCAAGCAAACACAGGATGGGTGGTTGGGAAGCAGCAAGTTATAAAATAAAAGTATGGAAACTCCGTTGTGTAGCATTTAATCTTTTTTATTTTCTCTTTAATTGAAGCCTAAATTATGCTGGGTTTTTCTTGGGGAGGTAGTTAAAACATCCATAGCTTTTAACAAACATGATGCCCAGCTGGAAGGGCTCAGCTCTTCTAAGCAAGGAAGGTTTGGTGTCAGTATTTGTTGAATCATCATTAGGAACTAAAGGTGTCTTCTTTGCAATATGTTAAGCAAGCCAGTGTTAGTGCTACACTCATCTTTTAGCATCAGAAAGCAGAAATGGAAAAGTGTCATTAAATCATATGATCTGGCAGAGGAGAGTTGACAAACAGTAGCTTGGTGAAGGATGTGCTATGACTGGATCTGTAAGGAGAGCAAACACAAAATGAACCTGAAGGGAGGTGCCAGACCATCTACACATGGGCAAGTAGAGCTGCTTGACCCCTGAAGGCTGTCAGATGTTGCACAGGATCTAAGAGACACCCATGCCCTTTTGGACCAGTACCTCCAGATGAGATGGGGATGCCCTATAGCAGCTCAAAAGGGTTTAGAATCAAAGGAATCCTTAACCTTCAGCAATTAGAATGGGTTCCTCAATATCAAGATTGGAAATAAACAGCTGTACAGTAGAAGCTTGAGATGTCTCCCTAAATGTTACAGAATCATAGAATATCTTGAGTTGGAAGGGACCCACAAGGATCATGAAGTCCAACTCCTAGCTCTGCATAGGACAACCCCAAAAGTAACACCACGTGACTGAGAATGTTTTTGAAACACTTGTTGAATTCTGGCAGGCTCGGTGCCATGATCACTTCCTTAGGGAAGTGATCCAGTACCTGACCACCCTCTGGGTGAAGAATCTTTTCCTAATATCCAACACAAACCTCCCCTGACATAATGTCATAAGCATGTTTAGGTCCTAATCCATAATCTCTCTCTGATATTTGTACAGGCACTCACTGCTGCATGCCGGAAGTGCCTTTTGCCAAGCAAGACTGGAATATTCTCTGGTGTGAAAGACATTGTGTAATCGGTGTAAAAGAAATTCAAAGTGTTTGAATTTTGCATACTTCTGGTATATTGATGTAGCTACACATATTTGGCAGGCAGTTGCTTCTTAAGGAAGTAAAGCAAACACGTGCTTGTCTACCACAGCCTCTGTGTTTACCCAGCACTGAATCCGACAGCACAGCCAGACACTCACCCTGCTGGAGAATTTCCTTTCTGAATGGATGGCAGAGGAAGGCCGTGCTTAATCTGCTCTGTGATGTGAGCTGTGACACGTGCTGGTCCGCAGGGTCTGAGCCTGACTACAGCATGTTTCTTCAGTGCAGCCTGAAAACTCAGATTTCCTTGGTGAAAATAAATGGGGAGAGAAGGGGAATTCTCAGCTTGATACAATTTCAGAATAAAATCAGACCAGGAACCTAGAGCCAGGACTTTGAAAGCATTGCCATCTTCAAACTCTGCCTGTACAACTTTTTAAGACTGTCATCTGCACCGTGCCTGCACCCATTGGACCAACCATATTCTCATCTGCCAGCTATGGGCACTGCCAGGCTGCAAAAAAGGCCGGGTCTCATACCTTTCTTCTCACCCACAGGAGGAGCCGTGCTGTCTAATGGCTTAGGAAATCTGATTTTTCCTTTTCTGGCATAACTCCTGACCCACTGTATGACATTTGCTGAGCTATGTAGGTGCACCAGAACTCATTCTCTCACTTCAAAAAATAAGATTACAACAGCTACCATGCACCTCGAAAGAGGGCTTAAAGCTGGAGCTCCTGCTGCAACACAGACTTGTGCTCAGAATATTGCTTGATACATTCATAAGTAGGATTTTAGGACACATTCTATGAGCTGGAAACTCAAATCAGCACATCCAGTTCTGTAGTCCCCAGTCCTGGCTATGAAAACTACAAATCTTTATCTTGCAAGAAAAGTACAGCCAAAGGGAAGAGCTGTTTGATTAAACAGCCCCTGTCTCAAGCACCAAATATATCACACATGCAAACAGATCCTGAGTCCAGACCTTGGGAGCCAGTTGCCCAGATGCCTTTGAGGATCTGGGCCTAAGGGCTCATTCCAACCAGCTGAAGTCAATGGGACTATCCCTATATTTAAGTTTTTGCTGGACGACAGCCAAAGGCTCAGCATCTTGCAGAACTGGCTCTAATGATGCTGCATTCCTTAATAGCTGGGAAAGAGCAAAGCAATGTATAGCAGAAAGTGTCCATCCATATTAGTGGGTATTAGTAACCACTTTTAAAGGCCTAATCTATGTAAAAATGTTTTTGCCCCACCATCAGCAACTTCCCAGCAAAGGCAGGAATTTCCCACAGTTGACATGCCCCGAGCAAACAGAAGAGCTGAAACAAAGAGCTGGTTAATTAGCTGGGAGGGCAGGCGTTCCTGCGCCACGCGGGGCAACTGCCTCGCGCAGCTGCGATGCGGCTTCATGGAGCGACCTGGAAAACAGACCTGCCTTTAAAAGTGCAGAGGGTGAGGGTTTTAGTCGTGCTTTTTAAATTTTAAACAGTGATGCCTGTGGCTTTACAGCTTCATGCAAAGGCGGGCAGACAAACTGAAGTATGAAAGGAGCCTTATTAAAATACACCATACATTATGTATGAACTTGAACTCTTGCTGACCTCTCTAGTCCTGGATCCACCCCAATCCATAAACAGCTTGGTCCAAATTTTATGCTGCTGCAGTAATTTTAATAAAATTACAAGCTGTTTTTTTCAAGGCGGTATACCCAGTTAAGAAAACTCAGGGTGCCACTTTTTACAAAGATGCCTGTCTCAGAAAAGTACCTAGCTGAGTACCGTAGGTGCATATTAGCAGTTGTCTGTAGCTACAAGCCCACTGTAAACTAAGACACAGCCCCCTTCCAAGCAAGCCATTAAAATTTTTTCATTGCCACTCACTAGAAAAATTGTATTTAGAATGGCAAATGTTTAATTGCAGTTAGAGCTGGCTGAGATATTCAGCATGAATACATGATGTGGTACATTAAGCTCTTTCTTGGACCACAGATTCTTCAACCTGATCTCGATTATTGTAAAATGCTCGTATTCTCATATTTAGCATTGTGGGGTTGTTTTGGTTTGGTTCTTTTGCTAAACAACACATGAGCAGACTGAGCCATGAGGTTGTTTGCCTGCTCATCAGCTCAGCTCTTTCCTTCTCTTGCCATAGGCCAGGTCACCCAGCCCACAAATTGTTGCTTTTCTTCCCTGATTCTCAGCCTTCATGTCTAAAAAGTTATTCTAGTCGGCACATAGTTTCAGTGCAAAGTATCTTCATTAATATGCAAATAGAAATTTGATGGAAGGGAGGCACCTGGCTTCTCCTTGGAGCTGCTCAAAGCCCCTCAAAGCCACTGGTCCCAAATTCCTGGACATCTCTTTTGCAGGCAAGTAAGTGACTGTGAGCACACTAAATACAAGATTTGCCCTTCTCCCACCAGCACTGTGCTGTGGAGTCTTTGATGAGTCTCTTCGGCCATAAATACTTCTCTGAAGGGCAAATGTTTGCTGTATATTGGCCTCAGAAAGTTAAAAGAGGAGGCTGAGTGAACTGGGATGGATTTCACAGGTGGTTTGCAAAACCTTCCCAGCGAGTCCCAAGCCAGCCAGCAAAGCCATGTCATCAGCGCAGAAAGAGTTTCTGACCCAGACCTTGTCCCCAGAAGAGAGGCTGTGACTACAAAGTGAAAGAGAAATACTGACTTGTCTTACCCAGAGACAAAGAGAGGAAGCCTCCAAGAGAAATCTGAAAATTCAATTAAATTGGAGGCATCTTTCACACAGAAATATTTTGAATGCAAATTAAGGCTCTTTGGCAAGTTCTAAACTTCTGAGATACTGACTGATTCTTTAATTTTTTTAGCAAATTAATAACATTTCAGTGGTGAAATGTAAAAGGAAATTTTCGAGTTTGTGTGTTATGAAGTAAGCCTGCAAAAGAAAAATATAAAGTGTCTCTGGAAATAACTATCACAGCTATGATAATTGCTAGCAGTGGCTGTAATTCCCAGTAGCTGGCTGTCTCAGCTTTACACGAAATTGATTTGACTTTGCATTTACTTTTTGACCAGGGCTCAGGTGATTTGAATCCAGGTTCAAATTAAATATGGTTTCCCCAGTTAAGATGAAGCAATGTATCAAATGCCTACGGGAAAAGAACAGAAGGGAGTTGGAAAGCACTTTGTTCAAACTTTTAATTATTTTACCTCATTCACAGTCTGAGTGGCACAAGGATATGTTTTTATTTGATCACATCAAACTTTCAGTGCACTACTCTTCTTTTGCTACAGCTAGCACACTGCTTACACAGCATGGAGCTTTTTTCCCCTGACATTCACAGATGTGAGCTCTGATCCCCACGCTTCAGAGCTAGCACCTGAAACCAAAAGAGAAAAAAAAACCCCAGGTACTCATTTCTTTGCCTGCACACTCAGATCCTGAAGCACCACAGCAGCTCTCAGCCTCTACCCAAATATCACTGCAGGCTTGCTTCGAAGTGCTTGCCTGGTAGAAAGCACTTTTCCTTGACCTCCAGCTGCTGAGCTTCCACTGAGAAAAACACCTAGTTTTCCTTCACATTTCCTATGAACAATTCAGCTCTGTGTAATGCCCATGAACATGTCAAGTTTGTCTTTTGGGAGGTTTCCTCCTAACCTCGATGGCCCTGATGAGCAAACTGCAGTGCTCGTTGGCCTTTCAGCTTCATGGAAGTCTCTAAAGGCTCAAGGCAAGGGCTGTCTCATCCCGCCTGTGGCTTCATGGGCGAGCTCAATAGTAGGACATGGTTCCTCCTCTGCCTGTCTCCATCGTGCTATAGTTTTTCTGAGAACTGCCCTCTTTTGGCACAGTTTGGGAAATTGCCTTTAGGAGGTACGACACAATCAAGGACACAGAAGTGAGCTCTAAGCAGGTGAGAGCCAGACAGCACCCCAAAGAAGGGGTGTCTGCACCCACCCTGGCTCCCTTGCTTAGGAAAGGAGACAGGAAAGCAGCTCCTCTGGCCTCTGCTCCCTGTGAGGATAGCAAGGATGGAGTAAGTGAGGATAGGATGTGAGGATAGCAATGCTGAAGGACAGTGAGAAGGTCAAAGATAGCCACCCCACCACAGGCATCCTCTACCCCTCTGCATCTGGCAGCAAAGATGGGGAACAGACCACTTTCCAACACTGCCTCTGTCAGAGGGGCTTTTCAATGTGACTCTGTCCTTGCTGCTGGTAAAATTGTGCATTGACCTCACAGCATCATCCTTTTCTGACACTGGGAAGGGGGGTCTTTCACTCTGGCTAAGCTGGACCTCAGTGCCAACCTCCCTGAGCTTTGCCCACCTGTGCATAAAGCAGGAGTGAAGCCAGAGCTAGGCAGAAGGTAATACACCCAGGCCCTCCAAGAGTAGGAAGAGTCCTAATCACCAGAACTATTTTTGGAGGGATCATTTAACTTTATCCCCCTTACCCCTCTGAAGCCAGAGAACAGAGCGAAACACCCAGAGGGAGAAAAGATGATAAAAGGATTTTTCTTTCTAAGGGAAGGAGGGACTTTTATCAGAGTCACAGAAAGAAGATCAAAAAGAGCTGCACAAAGCAGAGAGGCAGGCTCTTTCAGTCCAGAGGAATGAATTGTGAGCCAGCAAAATACCTTAATAACAAATTTCTAAGCCCCATATATATGTTAATTATATCCCACCAAATTAATATTGAATCAGCATGTCTTGTCAATGCATTAGAAATCAGAGCTACACCTTCAAATTTTGGGGATCTGTGATAAACTGGGTGAAGAAAAACCGAGTAGCTGTGCCAGGGGGACTCAGTAGGCTTCCTAGATGTAGTGGCAAAATGATCTGAGCAAGGGACAGAGCCACTAGTGCCACCTTCCCTCACCCAGGAGAGCGCTGGTGAGAGGCTGTGCGCAAAGTCTGCTCAGCTTGTACCTGCACGCCTCCTGTATGCACATGCTGCCAGTCCACGAGGATGTCAGCCCTGCAATCAGTATGGTTTTCATCAACAGGAACAAAGACATGTGAACAGCCACTGGCAAGTGGCCAAAACTTTCCCCCATCACATTTTTCACAGTCATTTTAAATATGACCTCAAGAAGACCTGTTTGTTTCACCATAAAAGGCAAAGGGTCTAATCCTAGGCAGTTTTGTGCTGATGCTTCTGGTTTTGCAGGCATAAAAACTTCTGCTTGAAGGCATTAGTAGAGAAAAGGGAGTCAAGATTGGTTATGTCCTGGTTCTTCACAGGATAAGGAGAAAATTACACATAGACCCAAGAAGGAGGTGTGGTACTTAATACATCAGCACTTGCTAATAAATGCAACCCAGGCTTAGATATTAGAAATGTGTGTGTGAGAGAGCATGTCTGGTGACAAGAGAAACACAGTGTGATTTATTAGTGGTGATTGGCACAAATGACTGCTCTTTGCCACTGGAGAAAGTAAGAAATTACTCCAGTTATAGTTCTTGCCACTTGATACATGGAACAAGCTTGGAAACTCCCTCCCAGTCAAGACGTATGCATTGTTCCTGAAACAATGGTGCTTAATAGCTAACACCCAGTTCAGGACCACTTAAATTCATTAGACTGGGTCTACAGGCCTTGTCCTGCAGTCAAGAGGGACTGGTTCTCAAAGAAGTTGAAGCCTCTAAGCTTGCAAATGAGGACCTATAACATGCCTTTTTACCAGGTCCGTCCCTTAATTGCTGTGTGTCCTGAAGAATTTTGCTTCACTTGAGCATGTGAGGTTTCTTTTTTCTCCCTTTTCCACTCTTTTATTCCTGTTCAAAATGTAAGCTCCTTGGAGTTTACATCTAACACAAGATGCATCTGCGAATTTCTAAGAGAGAAATAAGTAAAGCCTACAGTTCACTGCCAAGCAAGAAGACTCTCCCCTAAAGGAAAGTTGACTGATATTGTAAATCTCAATTTTGTAAAGACATCAGAGGCTACATCAGAAAAATGTTTGCCTGACTGTGATGCTGGAGTAAACATGAACTAACTACAGATTATCTACACAATGGGATAAAGTATATTTTACTCTGTATTCACACAGTTGTCTTATACATGGGCTGGTCAAGTCAAAGATTTTCTGGGTTGGACTCATTTGAGAAACTGTTCTTATGTTGTTGAGTGACATGTGAAGATGAGCACCAAGAAAACAAAAGCAGCCTTGTAGAGGGTTGTTAAAAAGCCTTCAAAGGGAGAAAGTGCAAGTGTTAGAAAGCAGTCTCGCATATTGGATCCATTGTCCATTCACCTTCATCCCTGTGAAGGTATTTCCTCCTTCCAGTGCCAAGACCAAGCAAAGCTGGAGTTACTGGTTGCAGAAGTTCCAGTAGACCTTGATGGAGGCTTGTTTCAACTGGCACACGCTCCTTTTTGAAAGATGTTCCACTTGTCTGCCTTCGTTGATTGCTATTTGGTTGGGCTGGTCCTGTTTATCCATCGCAGGTACTTGTTCTTTTCAGGATCCGTGCTGTTCTTAAATATCTCAAGGGATACTTAGTTTTTACCTGGACTGAATGCCTACACACACAAACTGTCATCACCTATTTAAATACCTGAAAAGATAATACAGTGACAAAAATGGAAACACTGTTGCTATGCTGAAAACCTAATGTACATTCTTTCAGTACCCTTTAAGAAATGTGTTTGTTTAGATAATGACTTCTGCAGAAAAGTCACTTACACAGGATTATGCTGGACAAAAAGTATCCTGTTCCTTTATTTTCTATTATAGCATATGCAATTTTAATTTTTAAGGTCTTTGGAGTGATAAAGTTCCTGAAATACTCTATTTCTCATCATTTAACTCTTGAAGGGGCAAATGGAATGGCCTGGTTAAAACTGAGTCAGTTGCCCTGACCTTCGCTGGAGGGAAACAGAGCAATAATGCTATAGGACTTTACTATGAGGAATTAAAGCAGTTGAATACAAATTATGTCCATCAATTAAGAAAAACAGGTCAATAGTACTGGTGTGATATTTAGGAATTTCCAAATGTAGCTGGTAACGGTAACTCCATATATACAATAGATGCTTGCAATTCCATAAAATATTTGATTCACCATACACTTCCTAACCAAGAAGCTATGGTGATAGAAAGCCTGTAAAATACACATTGAAAGGATAAATCCCAGCAAAGTCTCAAAATATAATGGAAGATAACAGGAGGCTGATTGTTAAATAGTGCTTTCCTAAAAAAGTCTTGCAGATGTCTGGAACACATGCCCTTCAGTGGGATTTAAAGATGTTGGTCTATTTATCTTGAGTACAAGGAGGAACTTCCCACTGCTTAAAAGAGTGTGCTTAAGGAAGAATAATTCAATAACATAGAAATGTTGTACCCTTATAGACACAGGCAAAACCAGATCCAATTCTGGAAGGTGCAGCTGTGGAAATCTGTATTTGAAATAAATCATGGCATGTCAATTTTGAGAGATACCAGTCACTGAAATCACTTACTGAGGCTTCTGATGGAAAATCCATTAGTTACTAATTTCTTTGAAGCCAACACCAATATTTCAAAACAGGACATCCTCCATGCTAAGCATGGATTCTGAACCTGTAGCAGATGCTAACTGAGAAGCAAGTGCTAAGCAGGTCATGTAAGCCACGGAACTATTCTCTTCTGATCTCAAATGTAATGAACATTACATGTTGAACCTCTGTGTTCCAGAGATGTCCTCACCACTGTATGGGTGTAGGTGGCTCCTCTGCATCCTGATCCTCCATCTCCTTCCCCTAAACTAGTTTAGATTGGCTATTTCATTTGCACCAATTTTCTTGGCCCTTGCCCTTGCTTTTTGCTCTTCTCCACCCTAACTTTTGGTCAAACTCCAGAAACATTTGACATATATAATCTAAACATTTTAGTTCTTTGATCTTTGCAATGATTGTCAGGTTAATGGTTAAATGGTGCAGGAATTGCTAAGAGAGAAAAAAATCTGTTACTGATAATTTTCTGTTTTAAAAGACACCTGCCCTATGTCAGACACAAGTGTGAGACGACTTACACAGCAGAAGTGCCTGCTTACCAGCACTGAGTCAAAAAGGTTTCTGGAGGGAACCGTGACCCATCTTCCTGATGTACCCACACTCCATCCACGGATTATCATCATGCTCTGCCACCTGATGCCTGCTGGAGTCGCTGGGTCCTCACACGCAAGGCAACCTAAAGAGTTTGCCTGAAGGGTGGGTTTTGTGAAGGAGTTTTGGGACCTTTCCCTCATGCTGTCACTGATACGTTCAGGCCCCTGTGGGAGACTGTTATAATTTCTTTGTGCCCAATTTTACCAAATATCAGCAGTTCCCTGTATGTAAATTCCTCTGTGAGTGCAAAACACTATTATGGAACCCAATCTGTCTGTGGATCTTGTTTATTAGGGATCTGCTTTGATGAAGTCAATTACAGATCCTTGGCCCCCTTAATTGAATTTCTCTTCTTCCATCTCTTATTCTGCTAATGTCTCAGCTGGTTTGCTTGCATGAGTCAGAGCTGGTGATACGGTAAGGGAAATTATCGAGGTTCCCACTGCGGGGTTTTATGTGTGGATGAGGTGTCCAGCTCCAGGCCTTACATGCTCAGGCACAAATTGCCACGCTCAAGGAACTTTACCTGGTGACATAACTGACCAAACACTTACTGTCCTAAAAACTTCTCCTGGAAAGAGAAAACCCGCTGTGATTTTTGCAGCTGTATTCAGGGCAAAAGTCCATCAAATTAAAGGCTGCTTTTCTGTCTTTCTTCAAACTCTCTGTTGCTTCATCTGACTCCTTGACCTTCGCACTGGAGTGAAACTGTTCCTGCCTCTCCCAGGTCTGGAGTCTGGGGCTGGCCTGGCTGGTTACTGAACTGCGGCAGTAGCTTGGACAATGGGAAGAAAACCCACAGGGATTTTGGCTGTGCTCCAGCGCATGTGCAAGCTGCAACTCCAAAGGCACAATTTGGACAACTCAGTGAGGGTAGATTTCTATGCCTGAGGCAAATGGCACATCCTGATGTACAAGTAACTCTCACCGTCAACCTGAAGACCCCATTCCAAAACAGAAGTACATTTGTTTGGGTATTTTTCTCAGAAAACAGCCACCAGAAATGTATTTTTCTACTTTCAGCCATTCTGATGGAAATGAACTCTATACATGTAGAAATCAGCAGAGAATAGACACACAGAACCAAAAATCCCAACAGTTAAACTTGGACCATTGTATAAATAACTGCAAACAGGGATATGTAAAGTAAATATAACAATAGTGATGCCCAGACAGCTTGATGATAGAGAGGAACCCAGTAACCTCTGAAATGCCAGAACAACTTTGCATCTTGCTACAGCTGCACAGGTTTATAGACCACAGTTATTCTAACCAATAAGGCCATTTTACTATATTACATTACATTTTATTGTATTATATTAATTCTGTTAGGGATTGTTTGGATGCTTAAAAGAAGAACAAAGTCTTGTAAAAGCCTCAGTCCCTTGCAGAAGGAGCCATATGAAAATCACCTGATAAATAACAGCTGCTGAGAGCAATTGCTCAGCCCACACGCTGCCTTGCACAGAAATGATCATCGACAGAAAGACTTTAAGAAATCGGGAGAGTGCCTCAGAAAAAGCTGCGGGAGGGATGGAGGAGTGGGGGAAATTGTGTACGGAGGCTGGAAACTTGTGCCGAGCATAGCTGTGCAACTGCTTGCCTGAGTCAAGTGGGTTTTCTTTAAATATTTGCAGCATCAGGGCCTAGGCTGGTAACTTGAATATTAATGTAGTATATCAGCCCCTAAATGGGTGCCTGAAAGTTCCCAGGGCTCTTTCTGCCTGTGATCCTTCTCCTTCCCAGCCATTCCTACTCCATAGTCTTGTACCAGGTCATTTTAAGCGGGAGGGAGAGGCTCATCTGGAAAACTGCTGCATATTTATAATAAGACCATCCATTACACCAGTGCAGGATGGAATTGAAAACACATGGTTCCCTGGGAGCAGCTGTTTCTTTTTTTAGGCCTCTTATGCCCTTCAGAAATGTCAAGATAGAGAAAAGAAAATGTCAGGAAACTGCAATATGCTTACTCTAAAGGCCTCCCGTTGGTGACGTATTTATAAAGCTGTTGGAAATTTGATTCACACCGAGCACAAGGGACGAGGTTTTAAAGACCCCATTACCAGAGAGGTCTGCTAACACCAATCGTCCTGATCTGCATCTCAGGGGCAGCTTCTGCTGATTGGACACAGATGCCCAAGCATCTCTGGAGAATACCCCCACTCCTGCAGCAGTGGTTTGATGCTTCTTGCTTGTAGGGGTCTAGAGGAATGTCTCCCTGCCTTTGCAGTTGTGTCCAGAGAGCCAAGCATCTGAGGCTTTACCACAATGGTGATTTTCTGCAGTGGATGGTGACAGTGGAGCTGGATGGGATAGTTCAGTGGGACCCACATGCCAAGAGGGGTCTCTGTTCTGTTTAAAAGGCAATCAAAGGGATCAAGCAAGTTACCTGGCAGGCTGTGCCCATGCTGTGCCAGTGCTGGGACAGTGCTCTGGGACCGCTTCTGGTCACTAGTGAGCATGTAGCCACAGAGACCAGTTACAGGTGTCTCAAAAATCCTCCTTACCTTTTGTTGAGGTTTAGCTGGAGTTCCCTTATGGCTGATCACTTTCTAAAGGCCCAAATGCCAGTATCAGTGCAGTACCATATAGGCATATCACGTCCCCCAGACTATGTGGGGCCAAGCAGGAGAGGGACAACTAAGCCCCTTCTCTCCCAGGACTATAAAACCCTCTTACCTGCAGAACTGGCTGAGAGATTGATCTTATACATGAACAGAGCAGAGCTCTGAAAGCAGCTGACAGGAGCTGCCAGTGGAACAGAACTGCCTCCAGTACAAGGCAGACTAAATCTACAGAGCTGCTTTTGCAGCTCATAGCAAATATAACCTGCTGCTGTTTCAGATGCAAAGCCTTGGCTGTGCTCTAGCAGCAGTGAATCATGATGGAGCTGAACTGAATCCAAGGTCCCCTCTGGGGATCTCTTCCCAGTTCCCTTCCAACTTCATGGAGATCAGAACCTTCAAGTCATCAGCTGGTGGCTTTAAAATTCCCAGGCAAGCCCCAGTGGAAGAAACGTCGGAGTTGGGATTATGGTGTCCTCCCAGTTTGAGGAGGACAGGAGCACACACCCGGGTGGCTGTGCTGGACTGCCCATGCAGTGGAACAGCAGCAGCATCTCTGTTTCCTTACTTATGGCAAGCAATACAGTCCAAGAGAGAGAAGAGGAAGAGGCTTCCAGAAGTATGCTGGAAGAGATAGTGGAAATATTTCAGTCAAGCTTCTCAGGGTTTTGAATAAATTAGACTTATCAAATATTGTGGTTTGGTTGGGTTTTTTGTCATTTTTGGCAAAAATTTCTGGCAAGGAGCACAGAGCTGTGACCATATCGTAATTCTTTCAATGGGCTGTATTAGAGGAAAAGGATGTGGGAGGTCTTGGAATAGAGAAAAGCTCAAGAAAACAGCTATGCCCTGTTTCTGAGCCCAGAGTCTGGGATGTGGGGTGGAAAAATGGTAAAGTGTGGACAGATTATAAAGGTCCAAAGTGTTGGGCCACTTCCAGAACAGGGCTGAGGGAGAAGAAAAAGGATGAGTCAAGGAGCTTGCCCCTTGAGCAAGGAGTTCAGCGCCTCCGACATCCTGGCAGGATGGGCTCAGGAGATTACCTTCTGTCTGCAGCTCACACACACACATGAGATAACTTGTTTCTTCATTCACTTCATCATGCTGAGGAAAACAGCCCTGAGACAGACACTTTTCCCAGAGCAAGTGGATTTGAATACCTCATTTGCAGGTGAGAGTTGAGACTTTGTCTCCGGTGGGAATGCAGCCAGGCAGGTACCATTAAAGGCCTTCTTCTAGGGAAAGAGGCAGAAAATACCATTTTGGAGCCCAGGATATGAGATACTGGGCAGGGCACAAGCAGCCCTGGGAGGGGGCAACAGGCCTTAACAGTTTTGGTTCCGCCTCTAAACTCTGGTGTGCAGCTCACATTGCTCCTCAATGTTTTCCTCCGTTCTGCATGCCCCTGCTAGCAGTGGGAAAGACCAGGCTGGAAGTCCTATGGCAGAAGAGGGTAATAAAATGGACACCAGTTTATGCGGAGCAGGGAGCTGAGAACAAAAAAATGGATAGAAACATGATATTAAAGAAAAATTAAGGAGAACTGCAGAGCAAAAGGAGATATCACAAAGTCCTGGACAAGATTAGCATGTGAGCAATGATACATAAAATTTCAAACAACCTATGCTTCTGCTGGCAGGAACAGTCTCTGCTGGTTTTTCATATATTTGTGTCTCTTCTTCCACCTCAGAACCACTCTGCACATTTCCAAATGCAGAAATTCTTTCTGCTATCTGTAGGAGGAAGCTTTATTTCCAGCACTTGAGCTCCACTTGGTTGTCTGAGAGAGGGGGAGAAAAGATAATAGGGAAAGATAGATGGTAGTGGCTGACGCTGAAGAGACTAAGGCTGGAGATGAGGAACAATAAAGAAAGGGCAGAAGGACAAGGAGACAGGAATTGTCTGGAATCCAGCCAGCTCTCAGGCAAGCTCAGATCTGTATGGATGTGTGTGGGTGCTGGGTAATATATAAACTTGAATATAAGAAATATCAATGAGAAATGCAGTGACTAATGTCCCTCTGTTCTGTAGCCCAGGCTAGGGCTGAAGCACCTCCTGTGCCTATCAAGTGGTTTGATCGAATCCCTCTGTGTTTGTGCTTCTCCTCATTTGCTTCAGACAGATAAAATAGTAATTCATCTCCCCACTGCAACTCCAGGCTCCACCAGCAATCCAAGTCAGATGTTGTGAGGCTTCACTGGCACAGATTTCTGAGCATGAGGATAAGAAATTTGCCCGTGACTTGGGGATAGCACGGTTTGGAGTGGGGGTGGGGCAATGACGGGTTTTACTCTTTCACTTTGCTGTCGGTTTGTAGCCAGATGGCCATTGCCCCTCTGAGAAACCCTCTCCCTTTCCACTGAAACCTCATCTGGGAGGGTTGCACCGGCAGGGAGCCCATGGCAAATCATTCCATGGTGAAATTTTTAAAATCACTACAGAGAAGTAGGATTTTGCATCCCATTTCAGAAGAGATTTCTCTTATTGCGATGAGACACCCTCCACCCTCCTTCTCAAAGGCTGGAGTAACTTTTCTGGAGTAACTTTTCTGGGCCCCCTTGCTTGGGGGGCCAGACATGTTGCACAGGGCAATTATGGGGGAGATGGAACCACCAGCTGTGAATCTGCATCCTGAGAGTGCTCTCCTGGAGAGAGGAGGTTGCTGTCAGCCAGCATGGGGGCACTGCCAAGGTGGCTCCACACCTAAGCATTTCCTTTGGCAGCCAGGATAGTAACTGAGAGAAAAAAGTCTTCCCCATAAACCTGGAGCGAATCATCCCCGGGCAGTTCCCATCAGTTTGGCAGTTACAGCAAGAGGAACTTGGTCGGGTCTTCCTCAGGTGGGGGTAGAGGTGCTTCTCCTGAACCAAGCTCCTTCTGCTTGTAGGGGCGGCAGGTGTTGCAGTAGGTGAGTTCACCTCAACAGAGGTAAAACCACCTGGGTGACTGAAGCCCTTGGGAAAATATGACCTTTGGCCTTTCTCCCTTAATTTCCCTTCTCAGTGTGCTGGAGATAACTGTGCTTATCTGCCTCTGTCAAACACGTTGAGATTTGCAGAAGAGGAGCACTTGGGTGCATGACTAACACCGGAATCATCCTCATCATCCCTTTGCTGAACCCCATCAGGCTGAGGTTGCTGAGAGTCAACTTTGCACCAGTTTAACTGTCTATGCAAGGAAGAGTCATGGGCACTTCAGTCTCCCTCGGTTGGGAAGGGGCCACTAAAAACCTTACTGGGGGATCCAAGCTCTCCAGCAAGGTTTTCCAAGAAAAGTCCAAGATACCAGCAGAAGTGGGTACAAACTGTGCACAGAAAAAAGAACATAGAGACGTTAGTATTTCACAGTTAGTATACAGCCTATGTGAAATGTGATCATGGGTGGGAAAAGTGGGTTAATATTTTTTCCTAAATTAAAATAAAGGCAAGGCCAGAGCTCCAGCAAAATATAGAACTGGGGAGTTCTGGTTTAGTGTTGCAGCAAAGTTCATCTTTAATACTAATTAAATCTTTTGCTGTTGTTCAAGGAGAAGTATCAGCCAAGAGACTGTCTCTGCCTCCAGAGCTTTTGATGTGGTTAATTTTTGGAACAAAGAATTTGGGACTCAGATTTTGCAGTGCTTCACTCCACTGTCCTGGCCTGTAATAAATACAAAAGCCCATGCCAAGAAGTAACAATAAGAAAAATATTTTTTGTGGGTTTCTGCCACAAAGCTGAGATGGGGATAGATGGATTGACTTGAGGCAGGTGATGAGTCTCCAGGGTGCAGGGCACAGCCACCATATGGAGGATAGGGCAGTAAGCATTGCCCTTGTTAACTTAGAGCAGATGCCATTCAGAAAGAGGTAAAAAGGTGCTGGTGCTGACATAGCAGAGTGCTTCTGCAATAGAGCTCTTTAAATAAAATCCTTTATTGGATACAGTTCTCAGTTTACTTGGACTAAGAAGGAGACTGGAGGGAGGATAAAATTCAGAATGAGGAGTCAATGCATTTCAAGGGCTAAAACCTGCACCACTGGGATAAAAGCAAACTTAGTGACTTCATTGCAACTCAGCAGTAAATCCAGAGTCACTGTTTTCTGTGGAGTGCAGATGTCTGAATACCATCCCTGGATGGGAATAAAAGGAAATGCTGTTTACTGTGAACAAAACGCATTATGAACAAACTCTGACACACCCTAAACCAACTTTCTTTTGAAAGCAAGCAAGGGTTTCATTAAAAGCAAAATTTGTGAAAAGAGATTTACAGGATATGTGGGAACTTGCTTGAATGATTAAAAATTAATTATAGCAAGGGGGAGGATGTAGAAACACATTATGTTAGGATGCCACTGCATGGCCCAGACAAATCTGTTCCTGAGATTGTAAATTCAGTCCCTTTTCTCACCTTCCCCCCTTTCCATCTGCTTCTCTTGGGCTGGATGGACACTGGAGCAGATGCACCTACATGTGTGAAAAGCACAGATGATTCAGTGGTGCAGTGTTTCCCATTAAAACCAGATCTCCCCTGTCACCCAACACCCCTGTACCATCACAGAGCCAAATGCTGAGCTTGCTGTACCTAAGAGAAGGGAAAAAGCTCCTACCAAACATGGGCTGCTGGTGTCAAGAGCTGCAGGACTGGGGATTGACCCCACTCTGCTCCCACCTACTTGCTCCACTCCTGCCTGCAAGAGAGCGTTTTCCTCCCCCTCTCTTTTTTGGTATGTTTCAGTGGTCTTACACCATTCTTCCTTGTCCAGAGAACCACTCAGACATAAAACAGTGATGGAGTAACTTTTTTCTGCTCTATCCTCTTCTATTTTATCTGGTCTTTCTCTTCTGCAGTAACATTATTGTCACCCAGCATTTGCAGCAATCTCTGCAGCATGTCTGAGGCTTAGCAGATGTACAATAGAGCTGCAAGACTTTTCTCCGGCAATTCCTTTCCCATTAACATCCAACTGTTTCGTTTTCTCCAGCCCCAGAGCTGTTTATCCTTGCTGTGAGCTCCTCAGCAGGCTGATTCACCCCTTGGGCAGTGCCAGTTTGTGTGAGGGAGCCGGGTGCTCGCCAGCTGGCAGCCCCTCCAGAAGCAGATGAGCTGGCCAGGAGAAGGACTGAGGTCAGGCTGGCTGGAAGAGCTACTCAGTTACCATTTCTCCAGGGTTTTCTTCATTTGTGGGGCTGGACAAAAACTTGGAGAGAATTTGAAGCACTTGTGCAAGAAATCCAGGAGAGGAAGGATAGTTTGATGCGGAAAGTGCTAACTTTGGATTAAAGTGCTCAACTCTGAGCTAAATTCAGTCCCTTGCAGTGATGCTTAGCCCCTCTGTGCCTAATTTCTTGCTCTTATTCAGGGACGATGCTACTTCTAGGAATTAAAGACAGTGCTTTACTTGGCGTAGGTACTGTGGAAGTCCCCAAATATAGCCTAATGCTGGGCAAGGCCATGGTCTTCTGCATGTCAGAAAGGTCTGTCAAATGCACGTCACCAATTGCAGGATCCCTGCTGACCTGGGGAAGGGCCAGCAATGGGCCCAATGCTTTTTACCTTTGCATTCCTCCCTGCCTTGCGTTCACACTCCGCTCCAGTTCTGTGGTGGTAGGAATGAAGTTAGGATCAAAGAAAACCTGTTATACAGATTTTCTTATTATTATTTCCTTTTGGGAGACAGAAGTGTTGACTGGAAGGAACTATTGGGTAGTGATAATCTCATTCCCCAACATCTAGTATACCCAGCTGTTACACAATACAGAAAAAATTTCAATCAATGAAGGTATTTTGCTCCTTCCAAGTCATAGGAATTTGAATCCCTGGAGAAGTGGGTGAGGTCATGGGGATGTCCTTGCTCTGTCTATGCAGAGAAGTCCCCCCTGCAGGGCTCTCTCAGCTGTTGTGAGCTCCCTTTGGGCCTTTTTCCTTCTTTGTGCAGGTTTTCTCTCTAGAACCTCCTTCTAGCTGTATAATTCACCTTCCACACCTCTTGCTTTTTCCATTCACCCTGTTCCTCATCTCAGTAGCACTCACCCAACACCCCTTTGCAAAAGATGTCTGTGCTGCACTTGGAGTAAAGCCATTCTGTGGAGGGGACAGCAGTGATCACCTCTAAGATCTTGGCTTTCATATGACAGTTCAATGGCAAGAGAGCCGGAGCCTGTACGAGGACTTGGAGAGAGGCAGCTTGTTTTTTTCCTCCAGCATATGTCTGTGTGGGAAGGAGGGCACTGATCCACAAACAGCCTGCTTGCGGTTTTGTCTGCTCCAGGCAGGCTTTGCAGGCTGTGCCGAGGACTTCTGGCCCAAACTGTGTATCCCAGGAGGCTGGTGTGGGTGCTGTGGCAGACTCTGACATTGTTTCATTCACGGTGCATGTAGGAGAGTAGCCAGCTCACCCTCTGGTCCTGCTACTCTGACATTGTTTCATTCACGGTGCATGTAGGAGAGTAGCCAGCTCACCCTCTGGTCCTGCTCAGGACTCTCACTCTTCTCCAAATATGCAGATCTGCACGGCATCCCAAGTTTGGCATCCCAGGTCCAGCATGGCATCCCAAGACCAGTGCCTTTGGCAGATCAAGCCTGGAGCCTCTGAGCTGCTAGAGGAGCACAGCTGTGAGGGCCTCCCCAGGTGCAGTAAATGGGGTCTTTCCCATCCTGGGGTCAGGGTGCTGGGTACAGAAACATGTGAGACATAAGATGCACTTGGGATAGAGTTGGCAGGGCCAACTCCCAGGGGCTTAACAGCCTCTGTCAATGCCAACTGCCCTTAGTTCTGGAAAACACCCACCAGAGTCAAGGGAAGTTCACTGACTCAGTGAATGGAGCTGCTGCCAGGTCGATATTCCAACTGAGACCCACATCTGTGCACACATAGCCAAGTTATCTCAATTTTCCTCTTTATGTGATACTAATTTCATTTTTAGACAGAGGTCAGTGGTGTTTCCGTCCATCTCTTTCCAGGGAAGTCCCTCTTATTGAGAACCAGGATAATGTGCTGTGCATCTGGGAGCTGTATAATCCCTTGTACCATAGGATAAAAAAAATTAACTGCTTTGCTGTGTTTCAACTGGCCTATCCTTATTTTCTTCCTCTCTGAGTTTCTCAATCCTGTCTCAAAAGCATCCCACCAGACAGCTCTTACCACTGCTCATACTAAAGTCTCTGTTGTAGAGACCTCCCCCTTTCCCTCAACACTGTGTTCACTGCTTTTCCTCTAGTCCTTGCTGCATCAAGTATATGCCCAAGTTTCCCCTGAGGACACTCCATTGCTGATAGTGGTTAGTATGTCACCTGTCAGTCAGTCAAGTCAATATTGTCATTTCCCCATCCCTGGAAGTGTTGAAGGCCAGGCTGGATGAGGTTCTGAGCAACCTAGTATAGTGGAAGGTGTCTCTGCCCATGGCAGGTGGTTGGACTAGATAACCCTTAAATTTACCTCCCAAGCCAAACTATCCTATGATTCTGTGATTACATGATTTCCATATTGTTCTCAAGGGATCTTTGTGTCTCTTGGTATTATATTCCCATTGGATTTAACTCACTTAGCTTCACAGGTCCCCTATGAAAGGTAATAAGGTAACAAACAACTGCTTTTTTTTTGCTTTTTTTTGCTTTTTGAAGCTCCCATTGTGTTTGTTCTTGTTCATGCAGAATATATATAAGCAGTTAACAAGAAGAGTTATTAAAAGTTCCTGGATGCAACGTTTCTTCTGAGAGGCCAAAAATGGCCTTTTTTCCTCCTCTACAGAAGATTTTTATTTTTTCTTCTAAACGAGCTTGTTGGAAATGGGCTTCCTTATCCCATACATCTCTGCATGAGAGTGTCCCTCAAGATCATCCCAAAAATGCTGCTGCTAAATTTATTTAATCTATAGAAGAGAAATCCAGAGGGATCACAGCCTCGCGCTGCATTGGGGGATGTAACAAAGTCTTTTTCAGTTCCTCAGAAGATCACTTCCTCAGTGATCAGATGAAGTACATAGAAGGTTCAGTTTAGGCATTTCTAACAATTAAGATAATCCCGGTAAAAGATTTTCTGTCCTTAGAGGCTTTGCAAACAGGTTGGACACACTCCTGTTAGGGATAACTTGGGAGATAATCTCACTCATTAGTTAGGCAGTGCAGTAGCCGAACTCCCAAAGTTTGTTCCAGTCCTGCTTTTTATGATTTTATTGTACAGCCTCACTGGAGAGTTCTCAGGGCATGCTGGAAGGTCTGTGAATACTGAAGGGCTTTCCCTTTGGGGGTAGGTCTCTCCAGTACTGTGCTAGTGTGGTGTATTTTTTAATATGCATTTTTAAATGAGCTGAGTATGGAAGTCAGACTCCCAGAGTATGGATTTTTAAAATCTGGAGTCCCTAATGAGATGCACTATTATTTCTAGATTTAGGTAATAGACTGGTAGCAAAGTAGAAAGTTGCCTGGTGCTGCAAAAACACTAGTGACTGGGATAAATAATTTATAACTGCGTTGTATTTGTTGAATTCACTCCCAGTGCCTGGGGACAGTATGGAGTTCTCAAACACAGGCGATGCAGGAAAATTTTCTACTATTTCTTCACCTTTTTTTTCCTCCATGTAGCTGGAACTATGTTCTGCAGATTGCTCAATGGTCACCATATGTTCTGTCCTGCAGGTGCAACCAGCACGGTGTTTAGTGTGTACAGATCAGGGCTGTTTCTCATCGCAGATGGC
Source organism: Callaeas wilsoni (assembly GCA_013398955.1). Lineage (NCBI taxonomy): Eukaryota > Metazoa > Chordata > Aves > Passeriformes > Callaeidae > Callaeas > Callaeas wilsoni. The sequence goes on from VWPU01005874.1 coordinate 69,745, forward strand.
TTCTCCCAGAGGGACAGTCCTTGGACACCCCGGGGACAGGGTGGGGAGTCCAGATGCCTGTGCTCACTCTGAGCAGCCATTTCTTGCCCCGTGCACCCTGTTGCTTCAGTTCCTTTGCTGGGTGGCAGTGCAAGCTTTCCAACATTGAGTAACATCAGAATACATCTTATCCAGGGGGCTAGTTGAGGCCAGAGATAATTTTCCTCAAGTATTCACACATGCTCTGCTGTACAGCTGGGATGTCTGGGGAAGGTAAAAAGAAAAGCTCACAAACACGACTGAGTCAATATTTGTTTTTTGAATGTTAATGAACGTCTGTGGGGCAATGCTCTGGCTTTGTGCTCTGCAGCTGCTACTCTGCTGAAGGAGTTCTCCTTTCCCTGGTTGCTGCCATGAACAGCACCTCCAGGACACCAGCTTGCCCTGACAGCCACCACCAAGGGCATCGAATTTCCCCGGCGGTGTGGAGAAATCACAGGGACAATTGATTGCTGTAGGAATTTGGTACCTAGAAAACTTTGGTAAGCAGCTTGAGAGAAGTTGACAGTTTCAGTTTAGCAAAGCCAGCGCTGGGCTGGTGCTGTTAATTGTGCAGCATTGAATTGGCAGTCCCCGGAAAAACGTCAGCATTCTTATTGCAAGTGAGATATTTCAAAAATGCATATGATCAGCTGAAAGCTCTGGAGGTAAAAATACATGAACTTAATGTGGAAAATGTCTATCCTGTATTTGTTCTTGGGTCTTTGAGATTTTACAGTGCAGGATATTTTGGAGCTTTCCTTGGCAAGTCGGAAATCATAGAGTTTGGTAAGCAAAACCTGGGATTCTTCTATATGCACTTACAGTCATGCCCGTAAGATCAGAATCTGCTGTGATGAGTCTTGCCATGAAACCTGTATCTGTGGCATGTAGGCAATGAGGTGTCCATCAGCTCAGGCATCTCCAGGCTGGCAAGATGCAGATTTCTAGAGCCAGGCCTGCAGTGACCTGTGGGCAGCATCACCCTGGTCTGCTGGACCACAGGGATGTGCCAGCCTTCAAACCAGCTGACAACACAAATGCTGCAGATGCTGATGGCTGGAGGTGGAATGCAATCAAACCCTTCAATTATACCTTGGTGATTTAATCAGCTCCCTGCCAAATGCTAGTTGTGTGTCCTGTGGTACTACCCAAATACAGTAATTACTGCTGTGTGCCATTTCAAAATAAAATATGAATTACCTGGGTTAGAAAACATCGTTCTGCTGTCAGCAGTCTGCAGCCCCTTGATAGACACTGCAGACCCGTGCATGCGAGGTGTTTCTTTGAGGCTGCTTTGGTTCAACAAAACTGGTTTTGTTCCGTAGTATTAAGTAATTTCTTTCTTGTTTGTGAGATTAGGAAGTGTTGGGAGCAGCTTTCTCGATAAAGCACTGGCTGAACTGAGCCCTTATACACCAGAGGATCTGATTTGAAGAGGCAAAAAAAAGAAGCATACAAATGGCCAACACACAAAACTGAAAACAAGAGCTGACTAAGGCGGTTTTTGCTGCACACAGCCCTGGAAACACAGATGTGTTTCAATGAGTGTGATTTGAGAGGGGATGAACTCATCTGGAAGCCTTGTTTGTTCCTTTCTGCTCCTCCACCCACCCGTCACCCCCAGGAAAACAGCGGCTGCTGCACTCCGGCCCTGCAAGCACTCAAGCACCTGCCTTGCCTCGTCTTGCATTGTCCTGCCTTGCCTTGCCTTTCTTTGCCTTCCCCCTGAGAACTGTCTACAAGGACACAAACCTTTTGGTTTCTGACTGCATCTCTGAGGCCGGTGGGATGGGATGCTGAGGTGCCACGACTCCAGCCCACTTGCGTTGCCCCCAAGCAACTGGGATGCAGCTAAGGTCCTTACCATAGATTTCACGCAGCTGGTGCTGGCTGGAGAAAAGAGTTGACTCAGACCCAGGAACAAGGTCTTGTTTCTGCTTTCTCCTCCTGCAGCAGCAGCAGCCAAGCAGCACTTTGACAGGGAAGCAGGGAGAGACAGGAAAGGGTGCCACACCCTCCTCTGGAGCACAAGGACCCCGTCTGCTGAAATGTCTTGGAAGTGCTTTCTCCTCCATCGGATGCAGTTATGGTGGAGCAGTATTCTGGGGTGGGTTTTTCAGTGTTGGAGGATGAATAGGACATAGATGGAGCCACAAACAACATGATTGTTTCATTTGAACAGTGCATCATTTCCTTAGGAAACCAGGCTAAAATTACAAAGCAGAGTAAACATGAAGTAAGAAATGTGACACACTGAGGAAGTAAGTACAGATTAGGAGAAGTACCTAAAATTAAAGCAATCGGGAAATAATAAGGGCAGAAGTGAGAAGATTCAGCACAGAAAGGAGTCCTTTTCTTTAAGGAGGAGGAAATCTGGTACGGTATTAAGAAGGTACCTGCTGCTGCAGTTGGTGTGGGTGTTGCAGACATTGCACACCAGCACTGCGAGCTCAGGAGACCCTGGATTGCCTTGGGCTCTGTATGAGGATGGAGGGCCAAATACTTTTCTCCTCTCACCCCACAACTTCTCTCTGAAATTAGGAACTGCTCCATAAAAATTGTCCCACTGCCAGTGCAGGGGTGGCTAGGTCAGGCCGTGGGAGGATGGCAGGCAGGGTTTGAGTTTACCACTGAAAGCATTTCATGCACACTTGCACTAAACAGAATATATTTTTATTTTTATTTCATCTCCTGGAAAAAGGTAAGATCCGTCCCACTCACTAAACCTGGAGAGGGATCTGTTCACTGCCCTTGTGTTACCTTCCTGCAGCGTCAAGAGCACTCTTGGCACAGCCAGACACGTGAGGACCAAGTGGGTCAGAAAAAAGGGAAAAACATCTAAATCCTCCTACAGATTTATTCGTGACAATGGATTTCATTATTACATTATGTCCTCGACTTTCCACCCCCCTCCTCCTCCACAAGCACGTAATCACATCTCAGATCTCAGCAATAATTGCTTCGCCGCGCTGACAAACACAGCAAAGAAACGGTGTTTGTTGAGGGCTAAGAAAGCTTTACAAACAACGCCGGTTAGCCAGATCTCCCAGGCTGGGAATGAAGGGCAAGTTCAACTGGAGGTGATGGAAAAATATCCATGGGAAAAAAAATATTATAAAAAGTAAGGTCAGACTTCATAATATGCTTTTTGTTGCTGTGCTGATGTTTGGGACTGTTGCTGCTTGCCTTGATGGGATTCACCAAGCATAGTCTTCGCATTTGCACAAAGGAGTTTGACTTTGCTTGTTTGAAAGAGCGAACGGTGCAGACGTGCCCAGGGATGGCGGAGGCTCAGCGCTGGGCTTCGAGCACGGGGCTCTGCGGCACAAGGCACATGCTTCTCCCAGAGGGCAACACCTCCCACGCTTCAGCTGCCTTCACGTTCTCGTGGAACACAACGCGCTAACACCAACAAAATGATGCTTTTACAAAACAAGCCCTAAAACTGCCTGTGTCTGCCTGCGGGTCTGGTGCAGGCGTGTTGCTGGCACCCTGTCCCGCCATGGTGCCTGGGCCCAGGCTCCTGGGAAGGCACGGAACACCATGGTGCCAGCCCTCGCTCCACCAAAGAGCTTACACCTAAGGAGCTTACATCGCCGTGCAAGGCAGCACCAGGAGCAAGGGTTTCCATTAAAAAGCAGGCACTGTGTGGGTCCAGAGATTTCCTGAGCTTCAGTGGGGTCATTTTGTTGTCACTTTCCAATCAACGGCTGTTACTTCCTCATCCCATTCCTTGCACCCTAATTTTTAACACCCTGATGCATCCCTCCGAATTCTTCTCCCTTGTTCCCCTCGTCCCCTCGTCCCCTCAACTCTAGTGCTTCAGACTTCTTGAGACACTGTTTTCCATGCTGCAAAAAGAGCTAAGAATAGTAATAATGAGCAAACAACCCATCTTCAGATCATGGCTTTCAGGAGATTTATCTTCTTGCCTAAGCCACACAACTGGCTCCTGCCACTTCATGTCACCTTCTCCTGCCTGCTGCAGCCTCATGCAGCAGCTCCTCTGGAGTGCTTCTCTAAGCAATGGGATGAATATGAGGGAATCACCAAGTTTATGGTGCTTGGGCACTTTACAATGCTGGATTCTTCAGAAACCCCTCAACAGCGCTGTGGGGAAGAGTCTGTTTCTTTATGAATGGGCTAGCTGCTGTTACATGTACCTGCTCAAACCACAAATCCATCCTTAAACATATCCACGTTAGGAAGACGGTATAACAACTGGGAAAGGGCTGATTTCCAACTAACCGCATATGATTATCCTTTCCAAATTAAGGAAGAAAAAGCAGAATTTTTCACTGATGGACCAAGTCACTATAACCAGCTTGGTCAGGAAGTATGCTGCAGACTAACGGTTTATGATAAGATGTCACCCATTTTTTTAATCAAATATTTTTTTCCAAAGAAAATTCCGGTTTTCAGCTCAGAAAGCTCAACAGAAGCTTTCACAGAAAGTGCCTGCTTAAAAATAGTATATTTTTCCCTTAAAGGGGTCTGCTTTGTGAAAGGCTGATCACCTGCTAGGGCTGTGTTGCTTTGTGGCACCCCTGTTTCCCAAAGCAGGGTGGACACCAGGCTGGGTAGTTATTGATCTTCAGTGGCAAATCAATGAGTCCCAGGACCTGAGTGCACTGAGTTAAGTATGTTATAATCTTTATGCTATCACAAATATCTTTCTCAGGATTGTCACAAGATCACCGTGTCTCAAAATATTTAATTCATGTGGCAGAGAACGTCAAAAAGGGAGATGGTTTTCTCTGCCCTTTGTGTAGAAGGTTTTGAGGGTGCCATGGCCACTGCTATTGACCTGAGCAGAACTGTCACTTTTTCTGTGCTTCCCTGCATGTCTCTGTCCTCCACTGGGTCTTGGCACATGCACTGTCTCCCTGAGAATGCGCACACACTCATTTTCCATATAGCCCCAGCACAAGAGGATCGATGCCTGTGAGCAAACACTCGAGAAAAAAATACTTCTCACATCTGCTGCAGAGTGGAGGTAACAATCACTTTATTTCAGGTCTTTAAATAGAACACTACTTGAACATTAAGACTGCAGAAGACTATTTTATGAATTTATCCTCTACTCCTTCTAAAAACGTCCTTCTATGCTTCATATTCCCCTTTGAAACAAATGGTCAGCAGCAATAAAATTTTTTACTGAAGCAGCAAACCTCCACACAAGGTCGGAACAATATCTATGTTTTTTACTCCAGCATGAGTTATGATCCGCCTACTCCATACACTGTTTTCTGTGTTTCCCATTGATGCAAATCAAAAGCCTGTATTGTCCTTTTGCTGATTTAGTGCTTCACACTCATTACACCAGGACTCATTTATTCTTTTTATATATACATGTATATTTCAATGTCACAAAAGAACCCAATTCTGAGTGAAAGATCTGACACTGTTTGTGGCTGAGGGCTGTGCTCTGTGCTGTCCAGCTCCTGTACTGTGCAATAAGTGTGTTTCGGTGGAAGTAAACAAATCCATCACACCCACAAAATGGGAGTAGCAGGTCTGGGAGGTACAGCAGACTTGAAAACTGGGCAGCAGGATCTTAGCAGGGCCTGGGAGGAATGGAAGCAATGAGAGAGGCTGAAGCAAGGCCCTGTGTAGAACAGGGGACATGGCGTGCCCAAGCGCATGTGCCGGTGGTCACTGTGCTGGTGCAGGTGCTGTCACACAGGAGACCTGTTTTCATAGAACCATAGTATGATTTGGGTTGGAAGGGGCCTTAGACGTCATTTAATTCCAACTTCCCTGCCATGGGCAGAGGTGCCACCCACAAGACCAAGTTGCTCTGTCCTTGTTAGCTTTCTTTGCTTCTTGTCTCTTTCTCCATCCAGGAGCTCCTGGGCAGCCTCAGGGAGGAGCAGGGAGGCAGTGGGACCTTGGGGACAGATGACAGTGGTGCAAGGACAGGGTGGGAGGCACAGCACTGTGCCCAGAAGCTTCTGCCCAGGCACAGACATTGGGAAACAGCTCTCAGGACTTCTCTGCTGACAGGGTGATACAACACACAGATCACTGTTGCTCCAGTCAGCAAAGTCTTACAGGGGAAATTTCCCAAGGCACGATGTTGATGGGACTGCCTAACTTCCATCGGAAGTAAACTGATCCTTCAGGCACCAGGAGGTCTGTGACAGTTGCTTGAAAGAGTTTTTCAGTGAGGGGGATTAATTCCCTTATTATGTAATTTTCTATTACATGATTCCAGTGGGACTGTGTCCATGTACTGCAAGCGAAGGCAGGCTTACACCCAGCAGGGTGAGTTGATGTAAATCTGTGCTTTGGTTCCATGTGCCCCAGACTGCTCAAAACCTCTCATATCTTAAACGAGCCGAATGATCAAGCATTTTATGTGCAGCATGACTCAGTACATCAGGTCTGTCTCAAAGAAGTCCAGCACACCTATAATGCTACAGAGCAGAAGAAACAGTGGGTTTACCTCATCAAAGCACTAGGGAACATCATCTGTAGGTGTTTATGAGTCTAACCTACCCACAAGAGTCCTTTTAATTTGTCATCCACTCACCACCAAGCACAGATCTCTTGACTTTCTCTCCTCCAGCCTGTATCTTGACAATACAGACTGCAGTAGTCATACTGGTTTTTGCCCATTATTAATTTCAAACGGCTGAGAAATCCATCAAAGGCCCAGGCTCTACCCGCATTCTCACCGGAACACAAAAAATATTTCCCACTGGTAATATTAATCAGTTTCCAGTTGTCTGGTAACAGTAAACAATGATTTACAAACAAAGATTTTTGGAAACTAGCAGAGAGATAAATGCTACCAGGGTTGTTTGTGTTATGTGAAATTTTCCTTTTTTGTACATACATACAGATGGAAGAACTAATGCTACGAGTAATGGTGGTGCCTGTGTATTCCAGGCAGTGAGAACCAGCGGGGTTTTTTTAATGACATAATCATTGAATCAAACAAAGGCACTACTATTTTAGTTTTTTTCTTGCTAAATGGTCACAAAAATCATAGTCCATAAATGCATTCTTGGATAGAATAAAACCAAAGAGGCCTTATCTGAACTTCATGCAAAAGAAAAAATAAAGGTAACATAAGATTTGCAATTTCATAAGGGCAAATTAATTTCAAAGGAAACAAATTAAATTCTCTCAAGGACTTGCACATCAATGAAACCTGAAATGTCTTTACATAAAAGGTGCAAGAGGATTCACTGGAGTACTGAAAATATATGTTACTGTTAGAAAGGATAAAGGGGAATTTACAAGAAAAGTAGTTGATATAGACCTTGCAGAGGTTGTTAAAAAAAAGGCAAGTTTTTCAAATGAAAAGACAACTGAAACAAATGGACCTGTGTGAAAGTAATATTAAAGCTACATAATGAAATTAATAATTTGCTGTAGTTTTAAAAAGGCAGTTGTTGAATATAGGAGGAAAAAGGGTAACACAGGAGTGTGAGAGCAGAAGTGTTCATACCTGATCTAGAAAATAGTTTTAAAAATCTATTAAGTACTCAAAATCTATGGTCTGATGTCTGTATCTAAATGATAGGAGAGCATACGAAAATGCACAGGCAGAGCAAAGGAGTCTTGCAAATTAGTCAAGCTGAGAGGAAGAGCAAATTAGTGCCTACTCTCAAGAGGGAAAAACAAAGCAATAAAGGCAACTGCAATCTTCTTGCTTCACAGCAATAGCGTATCAGGCAGGAAAATAACATGGAAAGAATAATTTTTAAAAGGGACATAGAAGGAAAATGGATTAAAAATTGATTAGAATTCAGATTTGTAAAAGTCATTCCAGATGAACTTGATCTCTTTCTCTGATGCAACTGTTTTCTACACAGGGATCTGCAGTAAGTCTACTATCTGGTGTGATGCCACATGAGAATTCATTATTTGGACTGGGAAAAATGGGGATTAGGCAAAGAAGTGTAAAGTGGGGAGAGAGCTGATCAAAGAGGAGACGGCAGAGAGTTGTCCTGTAAGACACAACATCTGCAGGGAGGAAGGTCATTACAAGGGTTCATCACAGAAGATCCTTTGAACTGTTCTTACTGAGTATTTCATCAATAACCTCAACAAAAATTAAGGAAAGTGTTGGTGAAGTAACCCAATGTCACAATGTCAAAGAACAGTGTTGGTCAATAGGAGGAGACAAGTCTAATTCAGAAAGATTAAAATCACCATGAGAAAAGGAGCAAGAGAGGCAGAAATGTGATTATACAGAATTGGTGGTCCTACACGCAGAGTAAGGAAGGACCTTTGCAGACTTCTACAAATTTTCTCTAAATCAGCTGAAAATCCTCTACAAGGAAGAAACATGAGTGTACTAATAAACTGGAATAGATGATAAATGTATTAAGGCTTTTAACAAGAGAAATAAGGCTCAGATGCTGCTGCTGAGGCACTTCCAGTAGACAGGGAGAGGTAATATTACTATCTGGGAAACAGTGTAGACTTCTGGCAAGTCATGTTCAAGAAAATGAAGTCAAATATGTGGAGGTGTAGAGGACTGCTGCTGGGAAGAAGACCAATTTTTATGAGATGAGATCAAAAAGGTAACCTTCGTCAGGCTGATTAGCAGTACAAAAGCTCACTATAGATTAGTTTGAGGTAAATGTGGGATGGGGGCAGAAAGATTCACTGAATTTAAAAGAGACTACTGGCATAAGAACAAATGGGAACAAACTAACCGCAGAGCTGGAAATGAGGTTTCTCCTCAGAGGCATGAAGTTTTGGAACAGCCTTCCTGGAGAAGGACTGAGTTCAAAAACACAACTGCTTTCAGGGCAGAGTTAGTCCAGCCTCTGGAAGGGGTTATAGGCCATGGCTGCTCCTGGTAGCAGAGAGGAGGCAGGGGTTAGATTTGGTGAGGCAGAAAACCTATACTGCTACTGCAGAACTTGTTGGCAGCAGTTGCAGCAGTAACACCTCTGTTTCAGCAAAGTACAGTTGTGCCCCATAGCAATGGGAATACACTCAGCAAAGGGAAAAACCTTTACTGAGTGTACGTGTCAGCACAGTAAAAGTGCTCCTCTTTGTCTGTCATCTCTGATCCCAAGCAGCAGGGTGATTTGTAAGGTCTCTTGCACAAAGATTCTGGCAAAGATTTGCTTCTAATAACTGCCAAAAAGTGTTGCAAAACCATTGAAAAGAGCTGGTTTTAGTGGTTTTTCCTTAAAATGCAGGTCACCAAAAATGCCATTGTAAAGGTGTGACAAAGGAAGTATAATTAGACATAAGAAAGGATCACAAGCATTACTGGTACAGATTTAACTGGGCATGAAAATTTAAAAATAGTCATTTTACAATTGGAAGAGTTAACACTGCAGACTGGGGACCCTTGTTCACAGAAGTAGTGACGGGAATTTATAAATAGGGGCTCTCAGCACAGCACTCCTATTCTCATGACCACACTGAGAGAGTCACCACTGAGAGCAGTTCATCTACAAACCGCTCTGTTAGTTCAGCTCTGCTCACCTTGGGAATACAATTTAAAGCACTGACCATGTGTAACAGTAAGGTTTGATTCAGACTGAAGACATGTAAGCAAAATGCCTCCCTCTTGTCAGGTGAGCAGCTCTCCAGACTCTACTGAGCTCACCAGTTCAGTTACCGCTCAACCTGGAAATGTGTTTGCTCATGGCAAGTGCCTGCTGAGATATCCAAATATAGCACCAGAACACATGGGCAAGTAGAGAGCTAGGGGAGGAGTGTTGCCTGCTGGATAGATTGTAATGGTTGAGTGGGATATTCTTTACTGTGAGAGTAGTAAGGCATTGGAATAGGTTGCCCAGAGAAGTTGTGGGTGTCCCATTCCAGAAAGTGTGCAAGGCTAGGTTGGATGGGTCTCTGAGAAACCTGGTCAAGCAGGAGGTGTCCCTGGCCATGGCAGGGGGACTGGAACTAGGTGATCTTTATGGACTAGATAGTCTTTTCCAGCTCAAACCATTCTGTGAGTCTATGGCATGACTACTCAAAGCACCTCAACTGTCTGTGTGTGGGCCACTGACTCGAACTGTCCAACTACGACAGGACCTTAGAGACCCACCTTCAATAGAGGTACTTTCAGTCAGAAGGGGTCAAACTATCTTCACCTAAACTAAGTTGTTCAATAATCTGGATCTGGCATCTACCCAAAACATTACTGCGCAGAGCAGAGGAAGACAGAAACTCTCCTGTGGGCTTTGGAGAGAGAAATAAAGCTTGTAAAAGTGCAAGATGCTCTAAATAAAAAGAATTAGGCCTATTTAATAGGTTTGGTAATACTCAGAGATAGATTGAGCCTGCAGATCAAAAAGGTTTAAAAGCAAATGGAAGTCAGAGTCATGATATTCCTGGCAATCAGTTTTTACTATACTGTTAACTCAATGGTCCCAGCTCTTGCAATTTTGTAATGGTTATCCCTGAATTCCAGTTTCATAAGTCCCAGCTCCCTGAGTCTTGGGGATCAGCTCCTGAGAGTGCCAGCTTCTGTTTTTAACAGTTACAGGAGAAAAGCTTGAAAGTGTGACTTGAGCATATGCCAAAGACTGAAAAACAAAAAGTAAATAAAATGAATGCCAAATTTTAATGCTTGTTTTTATAAAAACCTAAACCACTCTCTATTTTAAAGCTAATCTCATGACTTTGGGGGCCTGGCTCCTTATTCCTGTAAGCTTGATATTGGCACACTGTTAACTCAGACACTCTTTCAAGAGGATTTGCGGAAACAGTCTGAAAGAACTACAGTGTTCTGGAATAATGGATCCCCAAGGAAAACCCAAGGAATGCTTATGCTCTGTAGAAAAGCTGGTAAATGGATAATTCTTGATCTCCTTCTTTCCAGATTAAAATAACAGAAGAGGGAAAGCAAAACTATCAGGAAGATGTGCCTGGACGTGCGAGATTTAGAGCCCAAGTAAACAGGGTAGCTATCTTTACAGCAGTTGAGAGTATTGACACCACACAAGCAGAGGCAGCATTTCCGGTTGTTGGTCTCCCAAGGGAGCTGGCATTGGAGAGGAGGTGTGTGGAGCAGGGATGCAGGCAGAAAGCCCTTGGCAATCAAGCATTCTTCCTTGTTTTCCCTGCAAGCTTGAGTTTGACACATTCAGAGGTGAGGCAGAGACCACCAGAAATGTAGAAATTTATGTTCCCATCATTCTCCACTTTCTTTTTTCTTTGCCAAGCAGCTCTGTGAATCTCAATGTGCTTATGAAGACCATATGCCTTCAGAAGGGATTTCTGTCTCAGGAGTGTTATGACAAGAGCTCCACCGAGACTGCAAAACTCTGAAGCAAGTTCTTTTCCAGTGCAGAAGATAGCGCTGGGACCTGTCAAGGACTGAGAGATATATTCCGCCTGTTGGGTCATATGGAGCCACAGCACTTGGTCAAGGAATGGCCCACTTTCAGGGCTCCTTTTAAGCCTAATGACCCTTGATGTAGCTTGTCCTTACCAATCACTTTCTTCTGCTCTGAAAGCCCACATACCAAATGCCACTTGTCATCTGCCAAACCAGCTGCGGAGCAGATGGAGCCACAGAGCAAGAGAGAGGTTCCAGCACTCTGCAAGAGGTTCCAGCGCTGTGCTCCAAATGCAAGGGCAAGCCCCTCTGAGGCAGACAGTGAGGAAGGAGACAGCAGCACGAGTCTCACACCGAGTGAGATTGAATGGATCTAGTCCTTGGAGGGTAGGAGGTGGATGTTCACGCCAGACCTGGAGCTGACTACTGCCACTGCAAATGGGAAGGAGGCTCAGGACCCCATCTCCAACCCACATAAGCATCCCAGGTTTCTTACTATGGATCAGATGGGGAAAAGGGCTTGGATTTTTTCCTTGGAGCAGTCAAGCCGTGGCACATAGCAGGAAGCCTTCTCAACATGCCTGTGCAGAGGATGAGCTTGACACTTCTGAATTTGTAGCTGAGCACTAAATGGAAAACAGAGGCTGGGGAAAGGCTTTTTTTCCCTCTCTGGTTTTGTGGGGGAGAAAACTAAAATTTTGTTCAAAAGCAGTTTTGTGCCTCCAAACAGAAATTATTTTTAGAAGATTTTATAAGATTTATTTTTAATTTCATCCAGATGTTTATTTATAAAATAATTTAAGACTTATATCCAAACAGACATCAAAGAAACCTTTTGGGAGTAGCACTGTCAGTAGCAAAGGGTTTTAATGATCCACAAGGCGAGTGAATGGGTTTGAGGAGTGTCTGAGTGCCTTGAGGGAGCACATGCATGGATCCAATTAGGAACCCATTCTGAGGTCACTCAGACACGACAGGAAAGGTGACTCGTTTGGGAGCAAGATGCTAACTATTCCACATGGTGTGATGTGGGGAACTGTATAGCATTCACACTTTCCCAAAGACAGTACCAGGAGAACTTCTGTCTTAAAGAGTGCCGCATAAGATACCCACCACGGCAAGTACCTTGGGTCATTTCCAAGCCCTGGAAGAGGGGTATGTCCTGGGCAGAGCACACAAGGCACAGCTGCTGCCCCATGAGGGTGAAGTACTTGCTCTGGTTTCCCAGATTTGGGTAGCATGCTGCTGCCAGAGCCCCCATGCCAACTTGAAGCCAGGGCTGTGTCCTGCTGGTGGGAGCCAGAAGGGGACAGATACTCCCAAGTCCTTCCATGATTTCCTTAATTCCCTTTCATGTAACACGAAAATTCCACCTGTCCTCACAGGAGGTGACATCTGCTGCTGTGCCCCAACCTGAAGATACATGGACAAATCCTATTATCCCTCTGCAAATTTAATGGGACAAGTACTGATGTGTCACCTGACCACCTATTCACTTCACATCTACATGAAAATGTGCAATGGTTTGCTTGTTTTTTGGTTTTTGGTTGGTTTTTTTTTTTAATTTTCTCTTTTTAAATGTTTATTTGCAATGTTTAAACTTTGCACCTTTCTAAAACTGGTTTCTATCAAGCAGTGGTACACAGCTTTTTGTATCCTCAGTGGTTCAAGTATGTCAATATAAATTAAGTCTTAGTTGCACAAGGTATCTACTCCAGCTTGACAGCATACAATTAAAGAGACCCTTTATCAAATTTGTGCAAATTTGCTCATATGTGTCTCTTGCATTGACATCAAACTGACTGAGTTAAAAGGTGCACGCTGGTGTTGGAGTCAGATGCTTCCACTCAGATTTGTGCCTCTGCAAATAAGTCTTTGGCTTTTGATGAAAAGTCACAGCTCAGCATTTAGGGCTTTCTGTGTCCTCCAGTGCTGTGCCCCATGGTGGAGTAGGCATGATACCAGTTTCCTCACTGATGGGATCTTGTTTTCTGCGGATGGGAGAAAGGAAGAAGCGGCATCGCTTTAAAGGGACACAAGGGACACCCTAAGCTGAAGCAGAATGCCTCAGCAGCACTGGGTTTTCCTCTGAACATCTGCCTCCTCCAGGGCAGTTCCAAGCAGCACAGGATGGCATGGCCAAAATGACAGCTTCCAGGATAGGCTTTCTGCTGCCAGGCGACCAGGACCTCCCCTGCACCACATCCTCAGGGGCATAGCCGAGGAGCTGGCATCTGCTGATGCTCATAGGATGATGCTCATCTTAGCTTCTTGGTGCTGCAGGAGCGTGGCCAAGCAGGCTGGGTCCTCACAAACAACCTTCTCCTGCCTGGCTGGCCCTGAGCTTGTCGGGGGAAAAACACAGTTTGGAAGGACTTACTGCCTTTGAAACGGGGCTGCTGGCAGGCCTGGGCACTGTAGTGCTGAGAGCAGCAGCAGGAAGTGTGGTTGCATGTGAAAACAAGCAGATTTGAAACAGTATTCACTCCGAGGGATTACACAAATAATACCCCAGTGACAATGGAGCTATTTACTCGGTTGACAGTATGAAGAAAGCATCTCCTTTTATCTACTTAGGGTGGTTAGTGGGTTCATCTCTCTTACAGCCTCTGTTGCTACTTGCTGCTTCCCTTGATGCTTCTCTCTGGTAGCTTTGTTCAAATAATCAGCTTTTTTTCTTTAAAAAGCTGATTATTTGAGGAGGGTGTGGGCTTGGCGCTGCAGAAGGGCAGCTGCAGAGATGCACAGAGAGCAGCCTCCCAGGTGCCTGAGCCTGTGCACGTTGGCTGCACAGTGACCAAGGAAAGCTCGCTCTGTCAGGTCACACTGCACAAAGGTGAATGTTCCATCTCGAATTTGTAATATGAGAAGAGCTGGGAGTATCTTCCTGTTAACAGTTGTCTGTCCCCTGCTCTAGTGTCTGGGAAGACCATGCCAGCTATGATGCGTACTCAGAAGGTTTCTGAAATAGCTTCTTCTACCGTGAAAGAAATGGCATCGTGCAAGGCCAAGCATTTATGTCCTCAGCATATGCGGCACAAGCAGGAGTGCCTGAGCACATGGTAGGGATGGGACTGAGGTGCAAGGCTGTGGCTGAGCAGTTTGCAGCAACCTGAGTCCCTTTAAGTGGTGCTTCCTTTGGCTGCAGTGCAGTCTCATACCCTGTCCCTGCTCTGCCAGACTCAGCCAGCTGCAGATCATCCAAGAAGGTTGCCTGAGTGCAGGATGCTGTCCCAGGGCTGAGGCATGACTAGCAGTGGGAGGGGATGAGGACCCTGCAAACTTCCTGTGAGATGTGAGAGCAGAACTGAAGGCGGATCTTCCCCAAAAGGCTGAAGTGTTCAGCACACAGGCTTCCCCACACCTTCAGGAGATATTTTTGCTTGTTTTGTTTGCACATCTATACTTGTCCATCCCCTATAAGTGTCATCAACATCCCCATAAGTGTATACTGCCCGTGGTACCTCACCAACGGAGGCCATGTAATGGTGTACAAGCAATCACAGCAACAAATTAGGCTTCAAAATCCACACTTGGGGGAATCACTGCACAGTACACAGTTCTGCCACAAGCACCCTACAACTGTGTTTATGGAGTGGCTATCAGATCATTCATAGCATCGGAGCTGCAAACAAACCTAGAAAAACCACCGGACTGGAGCACCTCCCTCTCTTCAGGGCAGGTACAAGGTAGACAGATCTGGAAACTCTTGCATTCGGTGGTAAAAACTACCCCATCACCTTTACAAAACACAGACATCACTGAAGTGCAGACACTGGCCGTGTATGTCCAGGTAACTAATCCTGACCACTGACCAACTGCTGTGCCTGGCTTGCATCTCTACTCCCTGGACCACTGTCCCATTCACAGTCAAAGAGCTAGTTCCGTGTCCATGCAGCTTGGATGGGACCAGCAGCCAGGAAGGATTTTTATTATATGATCCACTGCAACGCCAATTCAAAGCCACCAAATCAGTTGTAAGGCAAGAGAAACCTTGGCCACTGCAGGTCTGGGTAATATGAATAGGATTTATTACACTAAATTTGAGCCATCTAAAAACTAAAGATCAAGGCTAGACTAGTAATTTTGGATTCTTCTCTAGATAATTTGTAGATACCTTCAGAGAGAAGCTTAAGTAGGCTCTGTGACATCTAGGCTGAGCTGTCCTTCCAAAGTGCCTTTCTCCATTGCCCAGAATCAGACCCTAAAAGTCTGAGAAACTTTATGCCAAACTTCTAATTTTCAAATAGTCAAAGGTAGATGAGTCCCAGTGACTTTCAATGGTGCCCAATGAAGTGCAAAACGTTCAACCATCCATTCACTAACTACATCATCATGCAGTTAATTTTTTCTGTCTGACATTACAGACAACCTCTTCGCAATTGACTTTCTTGTTGAAATTATCTCCCAGTATCTTAAAAGTCAATTTCTAGGAGCTTTTTATACTATATTATTGATTTTTAATTAAAGCCAAAGGAAAAAAAGAAATGGCTAGAAGCACCAAAATTAAAAAGGAAGGGCATTATGGTTGTTCCACCAAACTTACATGAAGCCAAAGCAGATTTTGCTGAAGTGTCTTCTTGTCCTTCTGCACTGCTGAAAGGATTCATTGAGTGTTCTGTGACAAGTAATGACCTCCTCTCACCCGCTCTCTGGGTTAGAGTCCTGGAGCCAGTTATAGGTTGTATTAGGGAGCTGTAAACACAAAGAAGTGCTGCTCTTTCAGCTACTAGAGACAAAAAAAAAAGGATCTTATGACTTCCCGCTAATAGAAAGGAACATGTGTTTTCTATCTGCTGATAAAGAACCCAGTGATACCAAGCCTTGCTGGAGGAACATCTGTGTTTTTTAATGGACACTTAAAACCTTCTCTTCATGACCCAAGATTCATTTCACATCTAATATGTAATTCCACCAGTCTGCAGAGAATTATTCTGTGGCTCACTAAATATTTGTTATACATTTTTCAGTTTCAAAAGACAGATCAAGAAATGAAAAATTTCTGCTCCCCAATCCACTCTTCAACTACCCATGAGCAGTTAGGGGAGCAGTTGGTATGGAGGAGGAAAGAGGTGAGCTCCTGTGCAGCACGGAGACGTGGAGCTGCAAATGGAGAATCCTCACAGAGCTGAGCTGAAAAAGCACAGGTAAAAGGGAATGAAAGAGTGGGACCCTGCCTGCATAGAGAAAGAAGAAAAATCTCCATTCTTCATGATGGGGTAACTTGTCAAGCAGAGAAAAGGAGCTGAGACCCCACCCTGTTCTTGCACACATCCAGAACTACCCTGCTAAAGATAACTGGAGATGGCTCATGGACAAGAGGACGGTATATTTTAGAGTTCAATAAGTGTTTAGACAACACTCTCAGGCACCTGGTGTAATTCTTCGGGTTTTTCTCCGCAGGGCCAGGATTTGAAACTGGTGTTCCTCATGGGTCCCCTTCTATTCAGGATATTCTATGATTCCACAATATCTAGAAGAGAGCAGCTCAAAGGGACGTAAATAGATATGTATGCTTGGCAGTAACTTAAGTAGGAGCCATGGCTAGGGTAGAGTTTCTGGGATAAGAAATGCAAACTGATAGGAGAAATCCTTTCTCCAAATGGGAGTGACCGACCAGAAGTAGTGATATGATGAGGAGATGACTAATAATATGAGATGGGCCCAAACCACAGGTATTGGGCCTGAATTCAGATCTGGCTCTAAGTGCAGTGGCAAGAAGAGCCAGCCCATATAAGGGCAGGGCTGAACTGTCAAGGCTGGATACAAAGGAGGTCTTCTACAGTTTCAACCCAGAGATTTGAGATTAGCTTCTCCTCTTCTTTACTGAAAGTGACATTTATTAAAATAAATGGTGGCTGACTCTCCAAAAGTTTGAGGCTGAAATCTGTTCCCACTACTGGTATGTTTACCTTGAACAAAACTGAATACCTGAACTTGAAGCACAGCTCAAGAATCCCACAGGAAAAGAAAACTTTTAGTAAAAAACAGAAATATGCAGGAAGCACAGCTTCTTTGACAGAAACAGGCTCTTTCATGATGAATCGTATCCAAAACTCCAATATACAAAGGCAAGTGGGTAAAGGCAGAGACTCTTTTAAAGTTCACCTCAGGATCAGCACTTAAAATGGTGAAAGGGTGGAGAAAGAGACACCCCATTTTAGCTGAAGATTTTATTCTTTAATACCTACCTTACATTATATATTTTCAGCATCAGACACAGGAAAAACATCCCCTACAGCTGCTTCCATATATTGAGTTACAGCTCATTATGTGGAGGAGAGGAGCTGCTAGCCTACAGCAGTCTCCAACTATTCATACTGTAGTGGTGAATGAATTAGGTGGTCTCTTTCTGTGACTCTTTAACCCTGAGAGCCATGCTGTCATGAAAAAACAGGAGACATTCTTCAGTTAAATAGTTGATACAGTTTTAGTTAAAGAGAGGTCCATACGGATGCACCTCAATCAAGACCTGAGCCTTCTGGAAGCTCAAAGAAATTGGATAATCTGGAATTTGACTTTGAAAGCAATCCCCTTTCATTGAGTATCTATAGAAAATGGCTGCCTTCGGCATAACAAGGCAGATATTCATTTCATAGCGCATTATTTTTATTGCCAACTTCATAGCTTTTGATTGCACCATGCAAAAGTGATAACAACACTGCAGGGCAGCAGGATGACTCATTAGGCATTACTGCTCGCTGTTAGCAAAGCCTTTTCTATTTACCTAGGTGCTTATGTGGCCTTCATCTCCATGGTGTTTGAGTGCTTCCCAAACAAATAAAACTGTCTCTGTCCCTACTCCCTCTGCAGACCCAGCTGCAGTTTTAGACTGCCTCACAGCAGTGTGGAGAGATGTGGGGTGGCCTGGGGACCCATTGCTGTGTCCCAGGGTGCTGAGACTTTTACACCGTCATGCATGTCCTGTCCCTACCAGACATTTGCCAGCTGTGTGATGGAGACTGGGACTATAGTCCCCCAGCAGAGAGGTAAATAGGGAATTCACATGATGCCTGTTGGTGGCACTCATAAGCATAAATAGCCTGTCTTCTTACATTTTTTTTTTAGACTCATAAATCTGATATGCTCAGAAAAATCTTCCCTTGGCTCAGACTTTGCAAAGGGGAATGGAGCCAATCTTAGCTCCTGACTCACTGGATATTAGGTATGCCTTGCACCTCATCCCAGTGCAACAGCAGAGAAAGCAGTGCATTTTCAGCTTTGTTCTGCATAGGGATATTCCTGGAACATGGGTCTGCAAGGAAAAATGAGGGTGGTAGCAAATGGGATTACCCCCATATTGTCCCTTGGGAACTGGCAGGAAACAGCTGCTTGCTGACTGCTGACAATGGGGACTGACTGCTGAAAAGTGCTCTGGGGACAGCCTCTCACAAATGTGCATGTTTGTCACCAGCCCCTTGGGATGCTGGAGGAGAGTAATGCCACCAATCTGCAGTCAAAGGAGAGGACAGTTCTTCTCGAACCCAGGCCCACATGAACCCTGACAGCCCAAGCGAAGGTCAGGCCTTGATGCTCATCCCTTGGCCCTTAGCTTATAAAATCAACACTAAACCTAAACTGTAGTTTTCAGGCAGTTTGGGGCAATGAATTTAAATCCCCACTGCAGTCATGTCCAAGCACACACTATTGCAGCTGAGCCTGAACCAGGAAAAGTTGGCACAGAGGCCAATCTGTCATTTTGTAGTTAAGGCACACCGTGCTGAGGACTGATTTAACCCTGAGCTGTCCTATGACCCCGTGCATTTGATGCAGGGCTGAGTTCAGGCACTGCAGGGACCATCCTAAATCTGCAATATAGTCTTCTCAAAAGGCCAGATCGTCCAGATAACAGCCACCTCTGATGAAATGATGTCCCAAAACTCCTGACGTGAGACCTACATATGCCATTAGGGCTGATTCGGACAGCATAGGACCTGCTTTGTCTCCTCACTCTCCTTCAGATCTGCACACAGGGACTGTGACAGTGCCAGGATGTGGCCCACAGTGGTCCTTTACCCTTTTCAGTTTAAAGCCACTACCTTTTGTCCTATCACTACATGCCCTTGTCAAAAGCTGGCAAGATCTTCATAACTATGTGGCAAGGATTAATAACTTGAAGTTTCTAACCAAATTTTATGCCTTCCAGGTATCTGCCCTTGAATTGCACAGGGCCAGAATTGTGTCTGGCCATGTCATATCTGGCTCTGCAATGGACTGGAGACATCTCATGAGGCTGGTCTTAGCATGGGGTTCCATTTGAGTCCTCGCAGAAGAGAGAGGGCAGCGAGAGTCAGTAATGTCAGCTCTGCAGGACCCCATCGACCTGCACAAGGACTGATGTCACCCCATCCCGCTGCTGAGCAACAGATTCATTCCTTCCTACCCCAGACATCAAAGGAAAATGCAACTTCTTAATTGGCAGAAGGAAGAAGGTACCGAGATGCCTATGTCCTCTGCAGAGAGGCAATAGTCTACACTAACCTACAAAGTGCAGGAAAGAACTGTTTTGGTTTGTTTTTATGAGAAAATCAAGTTTGAGGTTATGGGAATTCCATAAGGGACAATGTCTCACAGTAGTAAAAGATTATAAAAGAGAATTACAGTTCAAACCAGTAAGTGTTACATTATGCATGGAGACATGTAGACTGTAAGGCTTAACAATACACCAAAGCCGCCAACACCAGAGCAAGGCAAAGGGCCTCTTTTTAAAATTCAGTTTAACAGTGCCTGACACAGAATGAGTAATAATGTTAAGCAATGCAGAATGGACCATAAAACATTGCTATATGCAATAGCTATTATCCTGTGCTAATCTTCATATCACATTATTTCCTCAAATAATCATAATATTGTGCCAACAGCCCCTTTATTCTTGCTCATTATTTCTCAGGCTGGCTTCCTTCACAAGGAATAGGGCTTGCACTAACAATGCCCTCGGGGTCCGCAAGCGAAGCCGCACTCAGCATACCCAGAACAGAGGAAGTCTTTTCTTGGTCCATTTCTTCAGTTGTCTGTGTTTTTTCCTTCATGCAATTACAATGTAGTAGGAAAGATTTTCACAGAATAGAATAAAGAAATCCCTTATCATTACAAGTCTTTCAGGAACTGACCACTCTTCTGGTTTCTTCCCATCACATGTTTTTTCTCCCTGTTCTCACTTCTCGTCAGTCGGGTTCTTATGTTTGCATCTCTCGTGGTGCAGTCTCTGCTCTAACATTGTACAGCGTGTTCCTGCTGAGAACTATCAGCTTTGACTTTCTACAAATAAAAAACCCTCTTGTCATTATTTTGTCACACTTTCAGCTTCTTCTAAATTACTAATTCACAACAATAAACCTCCTGGTTGCCATTACAGGCTGGCTGCCAAGCAGTTTAGATGCAATCTTGTGTTATGTTGTTTTTATAAAGGTTTCCCAAAATCCAGTGTGAATAGACTTGGGGTTTGTGACTTAAAGCAAAACATTTGCTTAATTTTATATTCAAAATGTTACTATCCAGAGTGAATGTAATGATTTGAGGATCCTATGCCAGCACAAACAAACTTCTTGTGGAGCTCATACACAAACCCAAATGTCTTTTGTCTACATAAAGTAAATTAAAAGAAATAAGATCATCTAGTTCTTAGCATCTCCCCATCTACCCATGCATGTTCCCTACTCTCTGGCCTTACATTACAATTCCTGGCACAGGATTTGGGGGTTTTTGGGGTGATTTTTATAGCACCTAGGACAACAGGAGGATTAAGTAAACAAGAGTGAAGTGGCCATTTGAGACCATGATGGGCATGTGCGTCTTCCCTGTGGCCCATGTCAGGTCAAATGCATCATTTCTGCCATGCAGACAACAAAGCCCTGGATATCGATCAGATGTGAGGGCCAGGCATAACAGTGATAAGGTAGAGAGAGGAGGGGAGCCTAGGGTGGGAGCTGAGCAGCCTCTGGCTGGGTTGAAGGAACTAAAATGGTTTTGAGCAATGCTAGCAGCAGAATGGAAACTGTGCTTTGGAAAGCACTTCCTTGAAGTGGCCTCAGAAGGTAAAAAAAAACCCTTAGGTTTTCCTACACTCCTGTTTATGGCTTCCATCACAACACTGTCCCATCGATGAAGAGAGAATGGCTCTAGCAAGATTTTTCTTCCACTTGTGTACTTACCAATTTATTGACTCATGGATTCCTGTTCCATCCATCTAATGACAGCTCCATAGGTCTTTGCAGATTCCTTGCAATAAATGTGTCAGCCATTAACTTTCCCTCCTGTTGGGCTCTTGAGAAGATAAAAATCCCCACTTTCTGCAGTAAATTTCTACTATAAATCCACAGATGCAATTGCACACAGTCTAATTTCTGGCTCCTGGGCCTACATTCATCCTTGTCCAACTATTCCTCTTGACTGAGTTGATTTGATTATAGACAAGGGCAGGCCCTCTAAATGCAAGGTCATGTAGCTTAAATTAAATCTAAAGGAGCTGCAGTAACATATATATAATAGAACTTCGACATCTTTACTGTTAAATAGGTGGGGACAAGGAGCTCAGCTGGCTCCACTCTGGTATCATTTGGCCTTGAGAAGGGTAAGGTGCCTTGGTCCTGCTTTGGAAATCCTTAAGGACCCGGTTCATACTATGATTGCTCCCACAACTCAGGTTTCTGGAGCCACTTGATGTTACCACAGATACTGTGTAACCTGTGGGTGACATGCTGTCCCCACCACTGCCATTGAGCAGCCAAGTAGAAGGAAAGGGAGTGACAGAGGAGCAGGCAACAGTGCTGCCCTCTGTAAGTCACACTGCTGCTCACAGGACGCCGTGTCTGGGCTGCCAGGTACGGTATTGTGTAGGGTACCACACTGGATGCGGAACAGGTAAACTTGGACCAAAATCCAGAGGTTTCCTTCATACACTGAGGTCCTTGCCTGCTGCAAAACAGGTTTAAACATGTTATATTTTAAAAGGCTTGTTAGCCTGGTGTACCATGCAGTTATCTTATGCTACAGACAAAGCAGCTTGCAATTTTCTGGCTATTGTCTTTTTTTTTTCCTTTAGAACAAATGGATGATGGAGTTACACAATATGTTACACACGCTGCTTATTTACCAGGAACAAAAAAGGCTCCTATTTCCCAACACACAGAAGAAACTGAACAAGCTTCTGTGCTCAGAATTTCCAGCCTTGGTCTGGCCAGGCATCAGCCCAAAAGTGCTTTCTCACAAGTGCTTCTCTAGGTGTTCTTCACTGCGTTATTTGCCCTCCTCACTGGTGTTTCTGCTTCTTCTCTCCCCTCTGCATCTAGCTTTATCCAACCAAGGATTTTCACTTGGATCCCAACAATATTGTCCCTGTTAACAAAAACTAGAAGCAAAAAACTGAGATGCATAGGAATTAGAATGAGAATGAAGTGATTTGGCAGAACTAGAACAGGGCTTCAGCTGAAAAGCCAACTTGACAAAGCCAGGGGAACAGGGCAAGAATGGTATGGAAAGGGTAGCTAAGCTGCATTTTTCTAATCTGATCTAGACAAAGAGCCAGGAGAAACAGCTCCTCAAGCAAAATGAATGCTGAATGCTCAGGCATTTCTTAAATGTCCTGTCATCAGCTTACAGCTCAAAACCAGAATGGTTCTGAGTATTTAACTAGAAGCAACTAAAATTCTAGAGCTGGTGTGAAATTCTGCTTTCAAGTAAGAACTCAGGCAAAATTAGAGCTGGCCTGCTTCATGAGGAGTAGAATAAGAGCCATAACAGCTTCATTGGTAAAATAAACTGCATTAATGCTGGAGCCCCACAGCCTTGCTAGGCACCTTGGCTCAGCCCTCACCCCAAAACAGCCTGTTTTGGGCAACTATTGCCACTTGTCAACTGCACAGAGCAACTTCACCACCAGTCAGGGTGGGGTGATTCACCAAATGAACAAAAGCTACCTGACACTTAAGTCCTGGGAAGAAGCCAGGACCTTCTCTTTCTGAATCAAGCTCTTCCTCCAAGAGAAGTGCAGAGAAAGCTGCATGGCCATTTACAGATTGGGAAAGTGGTGAGCAGTAGCAGACAGGCTGGAGTTAAAAACTGAGACTCCTCTCAAGTATTTGAGCTGAAGCAGAAAACATTGAAGCGTGTGTTACCATGGGATACGGGATGCTGCAGCAGTGCCCTGTGGAGTTAGGGGGACTGGTCTCCCTTGGCAGAAGTCCCAGGGTCTCACTAGAGCTATTCGTGGGGAGGCAGAGCAATACCAGGCATTGAGGCAGTGTCCTGGTGTTTCACCAACCACGTGGGTATGTGCAAGGCCAGCAGGTACAAATGCACTGATGATGGAGCGATGCTTTT
Organism: Callaeas wilsoni; assembly: GCA_013398955.1. Classification (NCBI taxonomy): domain Eukaryota; kingdom Metazoa; phylum Chordata; class Aves; order Passeriformes; family Callaeidae; genus Callaeas; species Callaeas wilsoni. The sequence continues at coordinate 93,353 of VWPU01005874.1, forward strand.
CAAAACAGAGAGGAGGAGGGCAAATAGGGAATATGAGGTAGGGAGCAAAACATCAAAAACAAGGGACAGAGAAATGGAAAAGGAAAAGAATTGAGTAAGAGTGGAGAAGAGCTGACACACACAGAAACAAAAGAAACACAATATGAAAACTAAAAAAAGAGATGGAAAACCTTCCTTACAGATGCCTTTTCTTCCTTTTCACCTGCATGTGTCCTTTGACTGCCGTTGTGGGTCAAGATCAAGATTATAAAGTCACAAAATTTGCAGAGGAACATGTCTGGGTTTTTGTTCAAAGTCCACTCAGTCAGATCAACAAAAATCCTGATCAATAGCTATAATTTCATTTGATCCAGGTGTAAAGGTCAGCCTGAATGAGAGCCTGGTCAAAGGACATAGCACAACACATTGCAAAAAGGAATATATTCATCTCAGGTGGTTTATGAACAAGGTGGCTTTTTATTATTATTGTTGTTATTATTATTATTATTATTATTATTATTATTATTATTATTACTAGGGGTTTTTTTCTTTTTTNTTTTTTGGTTGGTTGGTTGGTTGGTTGGTTGGCTGGTTTTCTCATACCCTTAATGGGATAAGACACACATTCTGTCTTGGGAACAGCTGATGGCTGCTGATACATTGCTTAATGCCAAGTCCCCACTACATCATTGTGCCAGCTCCAGCCCAGCCAGGTCAACTCCCACCCCATGGATGCAACTTCAACCAGCATCAAAGTCCTCTCCCTAGACACACTCTTCATGCCTGTGGAGATAGGCCCTGAATGGTCCTATTCATTTTTCAGGAATGCTCAATGTTCATCCAAAATACGCAGTTTATCACACACCAAACCCATCTGTGTGACTGCTGAGAGCATTTGTTTGCAGGAGTTTGACTGCTGGCATCCATGTGAACGCAGTATGGCAGAGATGCCTCTGCTTAGGACAGGCTGGCTAATCTTTATGTCCACATAACTCTCTGATGATGGCTCTGTTCATGGAGCAAACCTTCATGGGGGCTGAAGGGTGAGAAGGAGCAGCAGAACCCCATGGAGCTGGGCTGGACCAGGTCCTGGAGAACTCATGTGGAAGCCCAGCCGAGTCCTAGAAGTCAGGGGCCAAGGTAAGGTTGGTGTCCCCTAGAAGGGGCACAGGGACTGGTTCTGCCAGAACAGATACTGCTGGAGTCAGGACTTGGCAGCCACAGGGAGGGTGACTGTCAGCGTCCAGGAAGGGGTGCTGGTTTGGGTGTGAAGAACAAGAGCAGAGATTGTATTCTATAGCAAACAAGAAAAAAATACCTAGATGTGAAGAGAGGCAATACAGCTGCAAATTCTCTGCCCTGCAAGAGATGCATGTGGAAAATCTAAACAACCTGGTGGGAAGGGGCTGAGGTCCCAGTCCCACAGAGGGGGTACAGTTCGGGACTGCGCTCCTGAACCCTTGCTCACAGGATGTGAAAAGAAAACATGGCACCACCAGAGGAGAGGCAACCTGTAACAGCCTGGAACAAAACCTCTGTGTTTGCAGTGCAGGGAGTAACTTGAAGTGTGACCACCTAAACTAAGGAAAACAAGACAGACCTAATGGAGGGACACAGGGGGTTTGTTGCCACTTGTTTTTTTCCCCACAAGGAGCATAGACATGCTTCCTTACCCACTACACACCTGGGGGCCAAGCACCAAAGGACTGAGCTCCTCATGTTCTCTGCACACCACACAGGCTGTCTGTGCCCGTGGGGCTCTGGGCCATCCCCAGCTGCACCCCAACAACCCCCGCCAGTGGTCTGGCACAGGCACCCAGCATATGCAGCACCTACATGTTGTTAAAACACAGCTCTTCTCCAGACCCTTCCCTGCTGGGATTGTCCTGATGTAAACAGCCTCAGAAACATTCCTGTTTGCAGCTTGAAATCCTTTATCATCTGCGGAACAAGATGAATTTGCTCTCTCGCGCAAAACTGTGCCCCTCATGTGGCAGGTCCTCCTCCTTCTGTCGCCCCTCGGCACTTACCCGTCTTAATTCAGGTTAAGGCTGGTGGGAAATGACAAATCCTTTCCACATAAATCTTAACACTGGCTTGAGTTTGTTGAGAAACGGTGGTGATTTATGGGGGATTAGCAGATCAGAGTTGAGGAATGTAAAGAGGTTTAGGCTAACTAAGTGGAACGCTTAGAGCTGGGTCACGGAGATTTTGATGCAGGCTTAGGACTCTTAAATGGTGTGCAATAAAAAGTAGAAGAGAGAAGCATGCATTTCCAATGCTCCTTGTAGCATGGGAAGTTGTTTTCCTGTGTTACAATCTGGAGAAAAAGTTTGGCAGCCTTCTGTGTATTGCAGGTTCCTGGTTCCTAGAGGGTAGCATAAAAAATACACTAAAGCTAAAGCTGTGTGCTTTTTCCCCCCCTTTTTTTTTCTTTCTTTTTTTTTTTTTTCTGGTGTATTTTTATTGCTTGCAATTATACTTTTCCAGCAAATGGGGGACTAGTATGATAGAAAAGGTAGTAAAATCAGAAGGCAGCCAGTCTCTATGAGATTTTAAAGGCAATGTAGTCAAGAAAGGGTTAATAGGTCTTTTCTGCAGGATAAGAAATTGAGCAAAAAAAAAAAAAAGAACAAACAGGAAAAATATCATTTTTTTGAGCTAGGATGGGTAAAGAGAGCAACAACCACCTTGTGCCTTGCTTTGATTTTTTTCTCCTTTGCTTTGTGGTTCTTGTGATTTTTACAGAGCACTGCATTGTAAGTAAGCACATGACACTTCCTGAAGCTTAGAGCTTAATTTCAAATCCCCAGACTCATAAACCAGCAACTCCTCGCTGAGCTTCTCAACAGCTGCCTTCTGCTTTTGGCTTGGCCCAAAACTTCCAGGCACATCACCGGCCCTGTCCATCGCCTGCACATCTCATCCCGCACAGAAGCAAAGTCCTGGCCTATCCCTGCACAGGACAGGAGAGAACAAGTGGTGAATATCAGACAGGCAATCAAATGCTGAGGTTCAGCAGGCCAGGTGAATAATTACAAATAGGCCAGCTCGAGTAAAATTATTTGGAATGACGCAAGTTGGTGCAAATAATATTCTTGTTAGAAGCCCTGACAAAGCCAGTGGTCTCACTGCAATTACTCATGGGAATTACATTACGCAAAACAAGACCCTACTTATTGCAAAACATTTATATATTTTGCTTCCCTGTATTAAAATAATCTATTTATCCAACTACAGATGAATATTTCTTATGTGTTTTGCAATAAAACTTCAGAGCACTGCCAGACGGTTCTCTTCCTGAATTACCCTCTATTTTTTTGTAAAGCCAAAATTTCCTTTAATTTCACCAAGACAAGAAGAAGAGCAATTAAGTTTAACCATATAAGCTTTTTAATGTGGTTTTAGGGGATTCTTTAATGTTCATATGTTAGCAGATAAGCCATGCATCCACCCATCCACTTAATTATAGGCCTAGTACCTCCAGTCAGTGTTTTTTAATTTAATTTGCTGCCCAGTTAGAATCTGAACAAACCTTTGCCATAACATGTCTACCACCTGCAACTTCTTCCATCTTCACTACAAACGTCCAAAATGAGCAGTCCTTTACCACTGTGAGACACTGTGAGAAGGTTTATTTTACAGCACTTCATCCTTCATCCTAACCTAGAGGGCAAGAAATAGCATTTTTGTATTCTGAACTCCAAGCAGAGATAGATATAGAGAGTTGAACAATTACCTTTCACCTCCACTAAATGCAATTGATACTTTCAAAAGTGACCAGTGATTCTCACTTGACTTTGCTTCCCAGTGCACAACTCAAGGCAATTTCAGAGGACCTGTTTCTCGAGACCAGGGTGGGAACAAGGAGCTCTGAACTTCTCAACCTGGACACCTTGCTCCTGATTCACATTTATCTGAAAGCAGGAAGTAGACCCAAGACAGACACAGAAGAGCCAAGCAGAGAAACCCATCTTCCTGAAGGAAGCCCTTCCTGCCTAATCAGGCCAGGCAGCACTTCTCATTCCAGCCCTTTGGATCATTAATTGCAAATAATTCAGTCAAACTTTACTGGCTACAATATTTCAAGCCATCCTTCAGTGACAGAGCAATGTGTGCTTGCATAATAATCTTTAAATTAGCAAGGACTTTGATTGAGCAAGGCTTCCATAAGTGGACATTAGAAAAAGCTTGAGCTCAGTGTAATGGGGTGAGACATTCACCAGCTAGATGTGAAGGTTAGTGGCTGCAGCACAGTCAGAATACTAAAAAAGGAACAGATCTAATTAACATGTGGCTCTTGTGCTCACTTATTGGGTCACTGCTGGAAACATCAGGGATCAATTTTCTGACCCCAAAGAGGGCAAACGCAACTCATTAAAACACATTTCACTTTGCAAAAAAAAATAATTATATTAACACAAGGCATTAAAAACCAATAGGGCTCGAATGCAGTGCCCTGAAGAAGCTGATGGACTCTCATCTGTGATACCCCATACAGAAAACTGCGTTTCCACCACACAACGGGAATTTCTGCCATTTGACAATAGTGTCAGTAGAACCGTGGCAAAGACGAGAAACTGGCCTCTGGCTCCTTGGCTGCTGAAAACCAGTGCCATGCTGAAGCAGGTACCGAAAGCTTTTTTTTCCCCCCCTCTGCATCATCAGCTCCCAGGGAACAAATGCAAAACTGACTTAACACAAAATCCATCTGGGGAAATCCATATGGCTTAGTGCTTCAGACCCGAAGTCTGCACTGCCAGTGACACCTATATAAACCTCAAAGCGGGCGTCACTGAAGCTTGTGCTTGGCCTGTTGGGACAAAGAGCTGTTCAGGAAGGATTAAGCACAGAACCGGATCAGGCAAGCAGTAATGTAAACCTCAGTTTGGCTGTAGAGTGGATGGGGTGGGAAGTGCTGCAAGCGCTATGATATGTCTTTGTAACAAACCGCAGCTGGTGTCACTGCTGGAACATGCAGAAGGGTTTGGAGGAGGGACACTCCTACCCTTGGGGTGCCATGCTCCAACCAGAAACCACCCTGCTCCTGGGGTCTGGACTGGGGGAGAAGTAAGGCCTTCATAAGGTTTGGGCATGGCCCTCAGGGCACAGCAGCTCAGACTGAGTAAAAGGGGAGCTTTGCATTAGGAAAGGCAAATGGTAATGATACAGTGAACACAGGGAGAGCAGTCCAGCCCAGACCTGCTGCTAACACTGGCAAATGATATCACCTCACAGGATGTGTTCCCCCAAAAAGCTCATTTGAATGCGTGGAACCAGGGCAGAGCTGGCAGGAGACAAAGCCTGGTACCCTGTCACATGGGTTAAGTTTCCATGTGCCAGAAACACTTTCACTTTCAGGCTTTCCCTACCATTGAGCATGTCAGGTTGTGGTATTTTCTCTTCTCATCCAGGCTGTGAAAGGTACAGTGTTAATACACTCCTACAGAGACAATTTTGAGGCACATCTAAGCCAACATCCATCCTTCACGGGTATTCAGAAGCCCAACACCTACGGACAACTTACGCAAGGTCCCATAGGGAATATGTGGCAAGACACAGATGGGGACTTTGACCAGTACCAGCCAAGCCCTAGTTTTGTAGTGACCAGCCAAATTACTGCCCTACATGCTGAGTCTTGGCTAACAGATACAACTGTTGCAAGTCTTAATTAATCAATATCTGTTAAGACTCTTAGGTGGAAGTTTCTCCAGATGTAGATAGTCCCAAATCAATCCCATAATTACTCACCAGGGCCAGGACTATGGCAAGATGAATGTGTTTGCACTGCACTTAGTGACTAGAGCCTCAGCTCTGACTTGGGATCAGGGTCCTATGGCAGTATAAACACAGAAGAGTAATGATTACCAGGAGAGGGGTTCTTGAAAGGCTCCATCTCTCACAGTAGAGATTTTTGACAGCCAGTGACTCAATGTTCTGTCTTTCATAACCATAATGACTCACAGCCCCAGGATGGAGAATGAGTGCAATACAGCGAGTACTATTGTTCCAGAGCCCATCAAAATAAGCAAGGTCATTTTCAGCATTTAAAAGAAAATGACAAGCTGCTGGATTAATGTGTGGTGGGGAAAAAATGCAGAGAAAAAAATAAGAAGAGAGATGAGTACATTTTCAGATAACAAAGTTCACAAGGAGTTGCAAACTCAAATTTTATAACCACAAGCAAGACAGATCAGAAGCTTGACTTTGATACCATTTGCTCTGCTATAAATCAAGATTAACCCCATGTGGATTTATAATGGGGTAAGTCTGGCATACAACCAGAGAAGGATCAGGCTTTGAGCGCCAAGTGCATCTGGGTACCTTCTGCATTGCCTAGCACTGTGAGGATGAGAGACTGTGCCTCACCACTGTGCTGCCATAAAACTTAGGGACACATCCTAGGACAAGTAAATTATCTCTGAACATGTAGGAAGGATGACTTAGACACAGGAGGTAGCTAGAAGCTGTAACAATCCCAGGGTTATGTCCCAAATGATCTGCAGCTCCTCAAATCAGATGTCAGGGCTAGGGGTTGAGATGGCTGATGCAAAGCAGTCTTGAATTAGTAAAATGCAGCTTACATAGCTGGAGTGCTATGCTGATTTCTGAAAAAGGTGGACTCTGATATTTTTGTGTGTTCCAGAAATGGAAACCCGCTTGGCTAAGGGGTCTTCTTTCTCAAAATTTTTGAGTACCTGCCAGGAGGTCAGTGGGTGGTCAGTACACCTGAAAATCAGACCATTCAAATGATGCCATCAGGAAGGACAGCCTCCTTAGTGGGACTGATTCTGTGCTCTTGTCTGATGCATAAGATTTCTGAAGATAGCTCCCACAAGAATGAGTTTTATGCATGGGTGTTACACACAAGTGAGTCTCATCCCTCTCTTTCACAGAGTTCCTGCACACCATTTGGTTTCTGTCTTTCACATGGTAAATCACAGCAGAAGGGACAAACGATCCATCTCATCTGATTGACAACTGGACAACATTTCTATCCTTCCCAAGAGGACATAAGATACTCTTTCCCTGTCAGAGAAGCATTTCAGCCATTAGCATGCTCAGATCAGTTTCCTAGATCACAGGAAAGCTGTTGCCTCATGTTAGTGTCATGTGGCCTGATCCAGGCTGCCCCTGCTCAGGCAAAATGCCACTGGTGGATACTCCACAGTGCTGGGGCTCCTCAGGGGAAAGGGTCTGCTTTGGAGTGTGGTGACAAGTGCTGAGGAGTGAATGCTGGGTATAGCTTTGCAGCCTGGCTGGAAGAGCAAGCATAGCCCAGCATGCCCTAGAGGAATCTGTGATTTGGTGAGAGGCAGCTCCCACCCAGACCCCAGCCACTGGAGGAGGCTTGTTTGACCTCCTGATTGCAGAGGGGGCATTCTGATATCTCAGAGAGAACACCACAAAAAGTTGTGAGATGTAGCCTGCATGGTCATTGCTGTGTGATGCCTTTTAGTGGCCCCTGGTGCTGCATGTAGAACCATGAGCCTTTTGCACCACCCTTGGGAAGAGGAAATAGCACCTACACACTTTAAACCTGAAGAAGAATAAGAGGTAAGTTTGACATTTGACTCTTAGTGGTAGGCACTGCCTAGGCAAATATTTGTAAAAGATAGCTCTGACTCTTTGAACAAGGAAGAGAAGCAGAGGGGCAGGGACTTGCCCAAGGTCAGCCAGGCAATCTGCAGCAGATCCAGAGACCTTTGGGTCCCAACCCAACCCCCACACTCCAGACAGGGCGGCATTTCATCAAGAACCAACAGCTTCACACCTCGCTTTGCTTGTCTTATGTTTTCTTCCTCTTCTGTGCTTGGAGGAAGCTTGCTTTGAAATCCTGGATGTTCTCCCAGTTTCTCAGATCATGTTGTTGTTGTTGTTGTTTTGAGCAGTGCTTCTGGGTGCAGATGCTTGGATCACTGAGTCCAGAGAATCTGAGATCTGGGAATAATGTCATCCTTCAAAACATTTAATCAGCAAGTCATTCCTCTTACTTATAGAAAATGCCGTAAATTTATACAGTTCTTTGCTACTAATTCACAGACCACCAAGAACTGACATACATGTAAGTATTTAATGGAATCCAGAAGTTGCTTGTCCATAACATATGGAGTAAGCCACTGGGATTTCCAAGACATAATGTTCTACCTGGACTATAAGGAGGGGCACGCATTAATACCTGGTATATTGCTGACTTAAATTTCCTGTACACCAGGAGAGAGAATGAAGCTAACTAGCATTTGGATGAAGAATAAAGTAAGCCATACTTTTCGTATGGATAAGTTCTAGTCACAGGTCTAATATGACTTAACACAGTGTTTGATGGCAGTCAGTGGCACTTGTCATTGCCTTCTCTGGTCTTTGGGCAGATACACAGTCTGGAAGGACCAAAATGGCCCCAGCCTGATATAGACACTTCAAGACTCCACCAGGGAGGTTTTACTTTTGGTTTTCAGTGTTTTCTTAGAGGGAACCAGGTGCTACAGTAACAGTACAGAAACCTCATAAAATCCCACATCAAGCCTTGCTTATCTAAATATGAAAAACAGTTCCTGCTATGCCATACTTTCTGATCTACATTTTACCTGAAGCCTGCAGATAATTTGCAATGATGTGCTCAGTCTGCACACCAGCCACCCACGCTCACCTGCCCACTCCCTTGCACACAGGAGCGATGATCAGCAGAGAGAGAGAGGAAGGAGAACTCCATTCCACTGGGAGAAGCTCCCAGAAACTGGTCTTTTACTACTAAAATAATCGCTGCTTAGCACAAGCCTCCTTGCCCCAGCAACAGTCGTCTTTTATTCCAGATCTGAGGTGTAGAACATCAGCCATGTTGAATCAGCCGATGCGCCCACGTTGCTTTTATAGAGCTACACATCATCCTTGGGGTTTTACTGTATCCCTCGTGTGTTCATCTTGTCTCCTGCTTAGCCCGGGAGGCTCCCCGAGGCACAGAGCATATCTGGCTGCTTGCTAGGCTCCTTCCCTTCCTACCAGCACGGGAGGGCTGTGTGAAGTTCTCTGCATGCCATGCTTCCATTGTCCAGAGCCTGGCCAAGAAGCCAGCCGCAGCCTCCGCGCTCATGCTGGTGCCACCTGGAGCTGCCGGGGGTTTCCCACACACCAGGCACAGGCCCTGGGCATGATCCACTCCGACAAACACAACAATGGTGAAAACAGCAGGGACAAGTGCATTTCTTCTCAAAACTTAGGTCAGATTTTGCCTCTTCGTATTTGGAGCTTTAATCTGTGGACATCTGTGCCTTTTCTGACTGTATTTCACTTGAAAACAATAAAAACAATCAACACACTTAATGTTTCCAGAGTGAAAATTCAACACGGGGAAGAGTTTTGGTTTTTTGAAGCAAGAAGGTTCAGTGTTCAGATGGAAAGGCCTTGGGGAGCTAGAAAGTTTTGAAGCCCTTCCCAAAGGGTGTAAGCCTCTGAATTAATGTGGAGAGGTTCATTAGTGAGACTGCTCTGCTGGCAACCTCAATGGCTTTATCCAGGTCTGCCAATAGCTAACAGACACCACGAGGAAAGCAGGATGGATGTTCAGCTAGTGGCCCGGTAGGGCCATCAGCTCTCTGGAATGAACCATAAAGGCACCGCTGATACGGCATGTGGGTGGCCCAATACAACCAGAATAGTAAATAATGAGACCATTATACAAAGCAATTAGGATCCATTCAAACAAAATATGCTTTAATAAGGCCTGATTTGTATCTGCTAGTATATGGAGCAAAGCTCAGATTATTCAGAGCTTTTAAGACCAGAACAGAGAAGCATCTCTCCAAAGCATGTAGCAAGAGGGGTTAAATGACCTTTGGATATTTAAACAAGAGAATGGTGATTACAACAAGGAAGGTGATTTTACCTTTTCATACAGATTCGATAAGTACCATAAAACTGTATTCAAGTTAAATGTCAGCATTTTTAAAGGGCTTTTGAAAAAAATTGTAGAGGTGGCAAAAAATAGTAACATAAACAATGTGAGAGTAAGGAGAAATTCCTGCAAGGAGAATTATGTGAGCCTTGTGCTGCACAATTTATCAAGAAAAAAATTGAGAGGTAGCTCTGACTGGAATGGGTAAGGACCCTTGCCAAAAAAAATGGGGGGTCTCAGCTGGCTGTTGTGCTCACAGGACATGAAAAGTCATAAAAAACTGAAAACCTCTGCTGAGAAGAATGAAAAGGGAGTCCAAACATGCAAGGTGCGCTTTATTCAGATGTGAGTAACTGGCCTCCAAACAAAGGTAGCGAGGTGATTGCTCAGTGGCCTGGGACATGCGACAGACCAGACTATCTGAAAAAATGCTAGACAAGGTTTAAGGCCAATTAGCTGACCTTCACCTCAGAACCTGACATCACGGATTGCTCCGTGAAGTGACAGGTGCTGCTGCAGTCTGCAGAAAGGGAGAAGGTGCGGAGCAGGGTCAGAAGGGCCCTCAGAAGAACAGCTTCACATCTGAGACCCACAGCATCTGTTCTCCCAGTCTTGCAAATGCAAATAGCAAAGCCTGGGAAGCAATTAGGAATGTTTTTTCTTTAAGGTTTAATACTTGAAAAAAATAATAAATATATTTTATATCAAGTAGCTAAAGGTGTTATTTACCTGGCAAGGGGATGCATTACTCATGCTGTGGTGGAAAGGGAACCTCAGTAGCAAGAGAAGAAGGGGGATTTTTCTTCTGCCTGCAATGGGGAGCACAGGCATCCATGGTTTCTCCTCCAGTATGCCTTGTGCTGCTCTTCTCGATCACTTCAAGCATAGTCTCACATTAACAAACTTCGGAGGAAATTGCTGGACAGAAATCAGGTCATGAATGTAGATGGAGCTGTTAGTGTGACTTGAGTGGTACATTAGGATTTTGGGGATCCTTCAGTGGAGAAAAACTAGATACCTAAGCTGATTCAGAGCTGGCATCCTACATCTCAGAATACTGGGAGTTATAACCCAAGGGCAAAAGCAGCACTGACAATAGCTTGGGGAGTTTTTCCACCAATTAAGCAAAGATTTTGTAGTGTGCTCCTGTGAACAGCTTTATACAACCAATTTGGGAGATGCCCAAGCTCTTGAACAAGAAATTTTTGCTGTATTTACCATGAATATAACCTCACTGGTTAAAATCCAGTGTAGGCCAGTAAAATATCTGAAACAGCTAAACTGAGGCATATTCTTCCTGCCAGCAAGGAAACTCCATTTTGCCTGAAGCTGATGGCAATAGGCAGTGTATGTTCTGCTGTGGGAGTTTAGGAGGACAACAGTTTGAAAAGCATCTATGAGTTGATAGAACTCAGAGTTCACAAACTTGAAACAGCACAAATAACACCCTTTCTGCTTCTTCCAAGCAGTTGGTGAGGACAGCAACTGCCTCCTCCCTCACACGCAGCGGTTTTGGGGCTCCAGGTCCAAACTACTGGTACACAAGTTAGGAACCAGGTCCTTTTGCTCCAGCTGAGGCTGTCTCCTTCCATGTCCTGTTCCACCTGAGTGCCTCAGGCAGAGCTCAGAACTGACCCTCCACCACAGCTGGCTGAATTTTATCTTTAAAAGTGGGACGTTTAGGGTCCCTGCCTAGCCCTCACTGGTTACAACAGGCCATCAAGTCTGAATCCGTGCAGGAATGAGACAAATATTTGGAGGACAAGTTAGTCCTGTTTCTACAAGAAAACAATGGTTTCCCTCAAAGTTCATCGCATATGCATGCAGGTTTGCTCAAGAAGCAGTAACACTCATCAAAACTAATGCAACTAGCTTGGATAGACACGGCCGTCCTGCACCCTACCAAAATCCCTTTATGTTCTATGTAGCAGAAACTCTCTGTTTACACCTCTACCACCCTGTCCGGGACAGTTGGCTCTACTCTAGGCAAATTGCCTGGTAAAATCAGACATTTCCTTCACACTACTTAAAAAATCTGTCTCCAGCACATGCTGATGCCCAGTATGGCTGCTACCTCTTTCCCAGGCATTAAACGACCTTATTTACTTTGGTTCCCTTTTCCTCAACGGTTCCTCTTTGATTCCTTATGTCTGCTCCAAAGTAGAATCATTGCTGGATCTCCTCCTTCACTGTGAACCCAGCTGGTATTCAGCAGGAAGCACAAATTTTGCTGTGGTGGCTCACAGGAAACTCAGCTCAAAGCAGGTCCCAGTCAACATTAGCCACAGGCAATACTGCAGTCTAGGATTGTTTGCATTATCCTCACAAGTACCATCTGCAGATGGAGATTGGCTTCTTGCTCTCTGAGCCCTGAAAGGCTGAATGACTGCAGAATAGGACTACAGGCTGATTTTTTTCCTTCAGTCTAGAGGGACTTTTATCCAAATTTAGCTGGGGTTATCTGCGCTGGGACCTTGCCTAAACTCGATGACATTGGCACTGGGAGTTTTTACATGGTCTGTTCCTCAAGATCTTTTCACAACTGCCATGGACATAAAGAAGTGACAGATTCAGTGAGTGGGCTTCGGAAATTTCACCTTTCTTAACAGATCACATCAATGGTGTGGTCCTATTTGTATCCTGCCTGCTTGCCTCCAGTTCCTCTATGCTATGTGTTAGACTTAAGAAGCAAGATGGGAGCTGCTGTGAGCTACCAGGGAAACAAGAGACAGAAAACCATGGAGTGGTCTTATGCCTTTCCCCAGACAAAGTTCCACTCTGCAGACTCTTCCTTGTGTAGTGACTCTGTGAGGAGGTTCCTGTCACATTTAGGTCTCAGAGAAACAAGACCATTTCACCCTTCACCCTGTGTCTTCAACAAACTCAAACCAGGGATGAAATGGACTACAGGTGAGTGCTAGAAAATGGCAAGTATAGCCATAGCATGGTTATCTGCTGAAATGTAAGCGCTTGGCTCTTCCATATTTCACATTCACCACTAAGCACCAGCATCCCCCAGAGCAGAACCGGTAAAATGTATGTCCTTCCAGCACTGTCCTTGACCCGGCTGCTTTTGTATTATCCACTATTTATGGCAAACAGACCTCTGCCACTCTGTCTGAAGCAGAGATAAAGACCACTCTGTGAGGAAAGGAGTAAGAGTAAGAGCCCGCCCTCATGAAGCCTCCTCTACCAGAGGGATTTGGGGCTTTGGAGGAGCACAAGGTGAAGTACCTCTTGTTCAGGACAGTGCACCAGCATAAGGCAATGAGCCAGTCAGTGTAATCCATATGTTTTCATGTGTGAATGGCTCCTGTCCTTGACACAAGGGTACAAGCTCAGTCCTTCATCTTGGTTTGTAGCTGTACTACAGAGCCTGGACTGGACAGTCCAAAGCAGATGGACAAGATGGTAACACTCTTCAGATGCCAACATGTCTCCACCACATTAAGTCATTAAATGTCTAGGCTTGGGATATCCCTTTGACCAATCAGACAGTTGGTGTAAACAAACTACTGTCTCAGAAGGTTTAGAAATAAACTTTTCTCACAGTAAGTTCTTCTTAACAAGATTTCTTACATCTTCTTCTGAAGCAGCTTGAGTTGGTCTTTCACTGCTGTTCCCTCATCTGTGCCAAAATCCCGAAGTGTGAGAGACCAAGTATCCATACAAATGGCAAGCGGGACTACCCCAAATGGGTGATGCTAATGACCTACAGCCCCTTCTTGCCTTTAAACTGCCATGTCAGTGACTGCTGCCTCTTGACTGCTGTCACCTCACTCCTGTCCTGAGGGTTTAGCAGACGACCTAATGGATGATTCAAGAGTACCACAATCACCTGAGTCAGTAGGATGAGGCACCCATCCAGACACCCTCAGATCAAAGAGGATCCAGCAAAGACCTCACATTTATTGTGCTTCCCCCCAAGGCTGCTGGACCACTCTGCTCATCCTGTAACAGGATCTCTAACTGCAATCTGCAAAAACATTGGCACTCTGTGCACAGATTCTCAGTTCCTGTTCTCAGGTTGCCACAATATAATATACTCCCTTTCTTTTTCAGTAGTGGAGAGATAAACCCTGTTTGTAAGAGTTGTTATTTCCATTTAGCTTTGCGCAATGGTGATGAAGCTAAGTGGGAGTGTGTAGGGCTGCAAGCAGTCTTAATTTCTTGAGCCAAACCTGACATCCATAAAATCAAACTTGGACTGGCAGTGTTTGTATAGGACAGCATGTGGTCCTTCTGCTCTGGTGTGTGAGGTAAGCATCAACACTTCTCAGCTCTGTAGAGGGGAAATAGGAAGTACTTTAATTGTATGCATCTTTACTTTCATTTCCTCTATTTTTCTGATTATTATGCATAGCCATAAAGTTTTACATTTGTTACAGCCTGCTACTTCTAGCAGAGATCTAGGCTTTCAATGTTCTCCAAAAATTTCTTGAAATATTTTGGTTTTCTAATGGGTTTCTCTTCCTGCAGGTGAAATTTAAGCACGTATCTTCAATGGCTTCACAGGGCCTCAGAACAGCATCTTACTCTCTATGTCTCGTTCCACCCCAAAACTGTAAGGCTAGAGCAAGTACCCCGAGGTCAACACAGTTAATTATCTTTGGTGGAACTGGGATCAATATCTGTCCTTCATATGCACTTTCCACTTTCTGTTGAAAAGTTCTTTATGGGCTGCCAGGGTCTCTTCGCTGGTGGGCTGGCTTTAAAATGTTTCTCTTCTTGGTAGTAAACTGCCTTTTCCACTGTTTCCTCTGGTAATATCTAGATTTTGTAGGCCACCTTCATAGGTGGTCTAATTTAGGCCAGATGCACACACTTGTTAACAAATCCGTGGTGATGTATAAAAGCACTACATTTAGAAACACCTAATAGGGTATTTGAATAGTAAAAATTAAAAAGAAATAAAAAGAAAAGTAAAATGAAGCTCTGTTCTATAAGTCTATGCGATGCCTGTAAAATAACTCAGGAAAAGGTGGCTTTCGCTGACTGCTGAAACCAGCACCAGGGTTTAGGTACAACTAACTAGTGGGAAGTAATCCTGATAGTAAATCGCCCCAAACACAGATGCCCAGCTGAATGCTATACAAGCTCAGAGGCACATTGAGATCCAAGCTCAGCAAATCACTGCAGATTTGGTTGTCATATTCATTTGGATAACACTTTAGGAAACCTAGGGAAAGAGAGCGATGCATTTTTTCAATCCCATTTGAAGCAGTCCAGCTGTAACCCTAAAACTCATTTTCAGGCAAGTAGTTGCTGACCTCAAGAAAATACTTACTGCAATTGCTGAAAATGCTCAGTAGTCTTCCTGAGTCTGCATCCCCCAGGATGATGGACTAAATCTGGCCTCAACCTTAATAGGGAAAGAGTTTGTGAATGCTGACTAGTAAGCTCAGCTTTGCCTACCTGTTGAGGCTAACTGTCTAAAGAGACTGTTCCTCATGGTGGCACAGGAGGTGACGTGCACATCTGTTCAAGAAATGCACAAAATTAATTAACTAGCAAATACTTCCCAAGCTGTAACCACCTAAGTCCCCAACACACACACTTGGAAGGTGAAGGCTGATATTCTATAATACCAGAACTGAGACATTCCCCTAAACTGTCTTAAAATCTTGGAAAATTTGAGTTGCCCTTCATAACATGATGTTTAATGTGAATGTACTTGAAAGAAGCCAGAAGAAGGGCAGAACAATGGGGTCACAGCCCACTTTAACATTTTAGTGTTTATTCCTTAAAGGGCATAGAGACTGAAACCCAAAATCTAGGTAAGGATATCCCAGGGTTTCCAGTAGCTGAAATTCCTGAAAACTTTTCCAATTAATTCTTTCCTTCTAAAGTCAGGAAATAAATCACCAGCCTTAGAACCATCCTTTCTTGCCTTACCCCACTTCAAATGCGGTTGTTTGAACTTTTATCTGGAAAAAGCAAATAGGTGGTTTACAAGTAGGCTTTCTTTTCTTGCCACTGCTCTATCAGCACATGTGGAGAGCTAGAAACAAAATCAGAATACAACCATGAACCTAAATCAGGTTTCTCAGCTAAACAAAACAAAAGGATGAAAATACCACCTGGCTGGCTACTCAGCAGGGACTCTCTGAGCTAACCTCCATGAGCTCTCAGCATATGCTTTTTCCTTAAAGTGGTCTTGAGCTGCCATAGATTGGAGTAGCACTGTCTTAATTTACCTCAGATGGAGATCTTCATTTCCACCCCTCCTCCTTTCTCTCTTCTCTGCGCCACAAATTTTAACCAAGTCCAGACTCCGAGAGCCTCTGGCACCATTCCTATAAGCCTGCAAAATTTACAATATTCAGAAGCTGCAGTGAACAGAAGCTGAAGATAGTGATGTTCACTGCTGATCCAGCGAGGATTCGCAAAATAGCAGGAGCCTTATGACAAAACCATGTGAGCACAAGCAGATGACTGTAACAGCACTGCATTCTGATACTATCTATGATTTGTTAAATACCCAGTTGCCCAGATGGCTGACAGAACCAAAAATATAATTTCAGGATTTTAAACCTTTCTATGAATTTTATGCATGTCACAATCAATTGCACTAATAATATATATACCTTTGATTTTTCCTGTCCTCCTTCCAGGTCCTAGTAATTTACTGTACATATGGTACATTACTGCTATTTTAACCAATGGTCTTTGTCAAGTTAACCTTGAGATCATTCCCTCAACTTAAGTGATTTTGCTCTCCGTGAGCTGAAACGGTGCAGGGAGGTAGTATAATAATGTGAATATTTTCTAACCTTTCAGTCCCACATCTTCCATAATCCTGAAATTATTCAAACATTACATGACCAAAATGCTACTATGCTCCATGTACTAAAGCCTGAGCATATGCCTGAAGTCCAGCCCCTCTTGTGATGGTCCTTTTCACACCTTTTACCACAGAGCTGTAAATTTAAGCAGAGCTGTGGACTAACACTGGTTTAATAGTGGTAACACTTCATGCCTTTACAATGCTCTGCATTTGCAAAGGACTGCTTAAGCAATAACTAACTCAGTGCAGCATCAGAGTACAGCAGATGGGTTGGTATCTGCTGTGATTACCTCTCAGAATGGGAAAGTGCAGCCCTGGGGCTGAGTGAGCTGTAGCAGTGCCCCCTGGTCCAGCTGCCATGAGCAGGATATGGTCCCACTGAGCTGCTGAGCTGAGCCATGTTTCACCAGCATTCCTTGGGAAGCAAGAAGAGCAAGCAGCCCCAGAAAAGCCCTGTGAGGATGCAGCTCTCCATTGCCACCCAATTCAACATGTGCATGACAAAGTGTTGGGCCACTGCTGTTTTCTATGTGTCCTTCCTCCAGAAGACAAGGAAGGAGACTCTCGTCATTGAAAAGGAAAAGAAAAGGCACTGGATAGAGAAGGGGTTCCTTCTGTCAGGATACTGGTACATAAAATATTGTGACAAGACATAACTTGCTGACTGTTATTGATGGAATCACAGGTTGAGTTGATCAAGGCTGTAATGCTCATCCAAGAGATTCCCAGAAAGTATCAGAATGGCCTTATACATTGGACTTTGACTCACGGGCTCAAACAGTGGGAAAAACCAAACAGCGCATGGTTGGGCAGGGGTTAAACACTAGGAAAGACAAATTTCAGAGCCAAGGGTATTCAGGGAAACATCCTCAGACCAGATCCCACGAGACTTTACTTGACTGTTATTTAACTGTTATGACTATGACATGGAAAAAAGAGTTATTTAATAAAGTCGTTAGCATAAATATATGCACAATAGCAACTAATGAGGACAGTACATCACTGAGAGAGTAAATATCTAACAACAAAGACTATTGGTTTTATATAAAAGCAGGGAATGCTAATGAAAACAATGATTAAGGCCACGCGTGTGTAAATAAAAACTTGCAGCCAAAAGCAAATGAAGCCAAAGTGACTGAACAAACACAAAAATGCTGAGTGCTTCATGTAGGTATTGAAACAACAAAGTGTTGGCTACTCTCATGGGCAAGCCTACAATATGGTCCAATGTCTATAAACTGGCATTTGGCACACCTAAAATAGAAAGATTTAATAGTGAAAGGGTTAATCAACAGATTAGGTCACTAATTGCTATGGACAATTCTTTGTCAAAGGAAAGTTTAAACTCAGGGCTCATGTTTTTCCACAGAAATCATGCCTTAGTTCTGGTTGATTCATGAAAGTCACAGATTTAAACGTTCTGGCTCTAGTAAGTGACCAGAACTTGCATTATGCCCTGTCTTACGCAAGAGATCAGCCACTTGATATAATTTCTAAACTTCGCAGACTCTCAGTTGAGAAAACCAGTAGATGAGTGTTCTCCGGTTATGTGAGCACTAGGTTTGTAACTGTATCCTGAATTGCAGCTAACTCCCAAGGTAAGACCTGTCTGATAATGTAATAACTCTCTTCCTTCTCAAAGCCCTTAAAAGCATGAAAAGTTAGAAATTCAGGGGATCTTGTGAAATAACATGAGGTCTTTAGTGTAAAGATCCATTTTAAAAGTGGAATAAATTTCTTATTTTTCCATTAAGAAGTTAGAAGTGAGAGGAGTTGCAGATTGAGACAGCTTTATGAGGATGTCTGCCATGTAAGGTGCACATGTGAGCTGTGCGTCAAAATTCCTCCATACCCATTGAGATCTAGAGACTTGATTCACATGATGCAGTATTTGGTATGTCCCAGGGTATCCTGCCAATCCTTCATCTTCTTCTCCAGGTCAAGCTCCAATGTACCCACCCTGTACGTGTATCTGATACTACAAATCATCTCGTATGGCACTACATGTCACGAGTAGACAACCAAGTCTTACCCCAGCCGATGGAGACTAGAGACTGGTTCAGTTTTCCTGTAAGTAGCTATCCGTATGTGCCCACCTGAATATCTCTCTAGGCTCCATCGATTACAGGGATTAGGTCTTCCCTGATTGCAGTGAGAGTTCGGACGCCCAACTCATGTAGTCAATATCCGAAACAAGTGTCTGAATCAGCAGCTGCACCCCACCCTCAAGGCTGAGTTTCATTGCCCATCATAAATATCTTGCGCCATGTGGTGTGCCCCTGACTGTCCCGCCTGCCTTCCAGCCATCACTCATTGGGGCACTCATATCCACCAGCCTCGTGCAGGTGTCTCACATGCCCTCAAGGGTCTCAAATGGCACAAAATGCCAGTTTCAGGTAACCTAATGATGACATAGTACTCAGTGTAAGGTAGTTGTCTAGGTCTTCTGGGCCACTGATGAAGAACGAGAAGTAAAATCAGAAGGTGATTAATCCCATCTGTTTTAGGCATCTTTTTTGGCATTACTTGTCTTACAGTGCACCATCCTCACAATATGCTATTGTTTTAACCTAATCTTGAACATTACATGCAAAACCTTTTGTACAACTGCATTTTCCTCACTTCCTATTCATGTCTTCTTGTCCAAGAACCTGCCTCACAGTGACAGAACAATTTCGTATTGTCCAACAATCAGCCAAATCAGGCAAATAGGAGCTGACATTTGAAACTTTCTTCCTTTTCCTTTTCAGCTGGTGGGAATTATTTGCTGAGCACACAAAAATGGATCCAAGCATCTTATAATGGAGGTACGAAAAAGGGAAGCTATTCAACAAAGGCAAGCATTTGGGGAAATATCCATTTCTGTGGTTAAGCCAAAGTCCTCTCTTAAAAGCTCCAAGATACAAGAAATAATCCTTCATTAAAACAGAATGGAAAAGGAACCCTATAGTAGATTCCTTCATCTCATGATGGGCCTTCATGCAGAGACTTCCCAGGGCTCCAGATGCCTCTGAGTCATGCCCAGCGTGACATGGGCAGAGGGTAGGGTGCAGCCATGGCAGTGGCATACTGGCCCAGGAGCCATCCGTTAGCACAGCCAGTCATCATCCACATCATCCAGACCCCCAGCCAGGGCTGGGCTGGGCGTGCTGAGCCGGCACACAGCTGAAGCCTTCGCTAGCTCATTTCGGAGCACAGACATGCCCCATGCATTCAGTCCTGGCCCTAGCACACGGAAATAACGCTGACAGCAGTTCCATGGCCCTCAGCCAAGGGTTATATCATTCCATTCTTTTTAATAGGAAATGTATGTCTTTATTCATTTACTTGCTGGCGTCCAAGATTTTAGAGCTCCTCACTTTGATTGCAAACTTCATCTTCTACTTTAAAAATCAGACGTTCTCTTAAAAGGCAATGGTTGGTATTAATGCAAGATCTCTTGTCTCCTGAACAAAAAGCTTTAATGCTTTAAAACAGCAGATACTCAAGAATAACCAGCGCATTGAGCTCTGTTTGCCAAGCACCCACAGGTGTCAATGTGGAGGAAGGATGAAGAGAACTGGGTCCACAGTCCTAAACCCAGGCATGGGCTCCATGTAAACAGCATTTCCATTTGTAAACAGCAATTCTCCTGTCCTCTGTTATCTCTCGAGCTGATGATAAGTTGAACCTGTTTTGACTTTAAACACTTCTAAAGATCTTATATGCTAGCAGCCTCATATTGGAAATGACAACATTTGCACTAGTTATTTTCTAAGCTACTGTGTGCATGTCTAAGTACTTGAAACACATATGCATATCTATCGAAGAGAAAGAGAGAAATAAAATTTCCCTCCTGCCCTGTTGCTTGAGACTAGTTTTTCACGATTAGCAAAACAAGGTCTTGATAAACTACAAAACGCAACGACTTGGACTCTGATAATCTGTATGCTGAAAGTTGTACACAAAGCTATAAATACAGAACAGGAAGAACCAGTGATCTCAGCAAGGTAACTGCCAGTAGGTGAACTAATGAAGCAGACACAATAATAACATCACCTCTGCAGTCCCGTCTGAGTGCTGGTAGAAATAGGAAAGGCCATTATCACATTGACATCATCTCAGTCCTTGCAAGCACACTTCCAGAGAAAAATAAGCCAGAAGGGTCTGCCAAGCTTAATGGATCTTTGTTCAGGAGTCTTTTTGGTGTTTAGATTAACTGCTTTCTAAATTATGGGGTTTAAAAATGGGTAGCTCTGTGAACACAGCTCTGAGGAGTCTTTCAAACCTGTGCTCAGAAATCCACTACTTGAAATCCACTCCACCTGCTGCGTAAGGCACAGCGTAAAGATTTTGCTGCACGAATGCTGGATGGCATGTATGGTACATGGCAGAGCAATGCTTGAATCCAAAGTCTCTATAAATCTGTGTAAACCCTTGGTTAACACAATAAGCAAGACCATTCCTATGAGGAGCTGCTGAGGGAGCTGGGGGTGTTTAGCCTGGAGAAAAGGAGGCTCAGGGGGCACCTTTTCACTCTCTACAACTGCCTGAAAGGAGATGTGGATCAGTCTCTTCTCCCAGGTAACAAGTGACAGGACAAGAGGAAACAGCCTCGAGTTGTGCCAGGGGAGGCTTAGATTAGATATCAGGAAAAACTTCATCACTGAAAGGATGGTCAGACATCGAAATAGGCTGCTCAGATAGGTGGTGGAATTGCCAGCTGGAAGTATTCAAAAAGTGTGTGGATGTGGCATTTGGGGACGTGGTTTAGAGGTGAACATGGTGATGCTGGATTAAAGGTTGGACTTGATGAACTTAGTAGTATTTTCCAACATTAGTGATTCTGCGATAAACTAATTGTGGAAGGAAACCTAAAAGGGGCCAAACTGCTCTATGTCACTCAACTCTTAACATTCATTTTGTGCATCTTCCTTCAAAAAGAAAATCCCTAGTGCAGTTGGAGAAGGTAATATTTACATAAAATATTTCTTACAGGCCCTTTTTTGTTAAGTTAAATCTTTCTTTCTGTAAGTTTAACTGCCCAGGACTAAAACTGAGGAAAACATCCAATTAATGAATTTTCAACATCTCTAGTAATCATGTAAATTACAATTGCTGGATCTAAAAACATCATAACTTTAAGGTCTGCTGTGTCTCAATTTGACAGTCAAAGATGATGTCAGTGGTCCTTGAAGAAGGCTGAGAATTCACCTTTTCCTGTCACATAAAATTCCCTTTTTTCTGTCCTGCATGCTCAAACAAAAATTGGACCTCAACCTCATTTTTGGTCCAGAACTCAATATTGTCTAGTCTGCTTTTCTATGTGTAATTGTATGGGGTAGGTGGGAGAGGAATTTCCTAATGTGGGGTAGGGAGTGAAGCAGTTTTGTGTCAGGTTGATGTTACTTCAATGACTGTCTCCTGCTGACAGCCTCATGGGAGGTTTAGGAGTGAGAGAAGCACTCTTAGGAGATGAAATAGTGTGGCTCAGCACAGCAAAGGTGATCAAAGGTGCACAATCAATCTATCAGGATCACTGCCACTGATTTTGTGTGTACGTAGGTGTATTATTTATATCCGTGCACAGTGTAATACATGCACATTGATGGTTAAAAGGATCATTGCCATGTAGCCAAATACTTCATAATTTTTTATGGTCTGCTCAGCCTTGGATCGGTGGATACATCGAAACGTACCAGTAAGTGCTGTCTAATAGATTGCAGACCTCTGTGAAAAACCACTATCAGTGCTTCAGCAGCTCATGGTACATGTGTCAGAGAAGTGCACTGTCAGCAGGATAGCGTCTGGGCATCTATCCACGTTTTCCTTAGTTTTAAAAGAGCCAGAAACCTTTTAGAGGCCTTGATCAAAATAGGATGAATAAAAACTAGGTTAAGCATTGTAGTTCTCAGTGCAGCTTCTTTCATTGTGCATAAAATGGTCTGTATGTCTATTTGCGGGCATGGAGACGGAGTCTGAGCACTTCTTGGGCACTTAGTGGGAATTCATCCCCACAGTCTCCTACCCCGCTGCCAAGAGCAAACTGTACATCCTGCGACTAGCTTCAAGGAGAGGATCTGCAAAGCTACAAAACAAACAAGGAAAAAATAAAATACACCTCCAAAGCACAAAACTCTTCCCACATATCCAGATTTGGTTCCTGCTCTCTTCACTCTCCTGCAGCCTTGTTGTGCAAAGGTATGGGTAGAATCCGACTGCTGCTACATTTTGGGTGTTTTTAGAGCCAACCTGCTTACATGAGATACAAAAAGCACTGGGTGCAGGAGAAGAAGAGGCAGGAAGTAGAATAAGAAGGAGGCTGAGGAGATGCGAAGTAAGGTTAGATGTACCCTAGATACCTGGTATTGCGTGCTTCTTCCCAGAACTGGGAATATAGTCAGTCAACAGCTGCCAAAATCATGTTATCAGCATTACTGAGGGACAAGAGATGCTGGGAGAGTGTGAGGGGGGAGGACAGAAAATGGACCATGAAACAATCCTTTTAGGTCTGAAGTTCTGCAGAACCAATGGAAATTCTGTCACTGATTTCTCTGACCTTTGGATTGGGACTTCCATCCACTGAGGAACACCAGCAGTGTCAAGATTGAAACAAAGGCTGCAAGATTTCTCGTTAAACTCAGCTGGACTGGACCTCACAGCTCTACCAGGACTAGCTGAGCTTCTCAAATTGGCCCATACATTCACCCAAGTTTTGCCCAAGTGGTAATGACTCAGGGATCACCAGGGACCAGAAAGACTGACAAGCATTAAAAATCTTGCATCCTGTCTGGGAGTAGAAACTGGTTCCAGCTACCCTTGGTGAGTTAGGAGGTATCAGACCTTAAATCTCTTGCTTCTTGGTCTCATATCTTGCATCTGGGATCTGTCTTGTGTTTGTTCTCACAGGGTCAACAGCTCTGCCTGTATTCCAGCCTGGGAAGGAGGCACGACCACCCCATCCTGCTACAGTAACTGGGTCTCTGACCTGCTGCTGAGCCTGTCAAATGTCTAGATAGTGACCGACCCTCTGGTGAAAATCCAAACAATAGACCTGACTCCTTCCTTCACTGTGCTCCCTTGCTGCTTCTGTAGCTTCCCTCCTGCCCTGTGACACATGCCAGGCATGGACTGGATGTGTGACCTCTCTGATCAGCCAGGGACAAGTGGGGAACACATCATCTTGCAGGGCACCACATGCAGTGATCCTTGCTCAAAGGCATCCTTCACATCCTAGCACTGTGGCCTTCCCTCAATGCTTGTTTTAGAGCCGCAATCGGCACAGGGACCAGTGACAGGGTGCAACCTCAGACAGAACATTTCATACCCCCTTTACGGCTTCCTGAGGTGTACCGACTCCTTGGTGGCTGCAGGGAGGAACAGCAGCAGAGGGAAAGATCTGCAAATGGCTCAAAGTGATGTCTTGCAGCCAAAACTGAAGAGATTCTTAGACTTTTTTAGGAGGAAGACCATGCTCAAAGAGCACACGGGATAAGAGTTTCCTTGTTTTTGAGAAGCTCATCGTAGTGTTGAAATGCAGATGACAAATGCAGTTTTCAGAGCTTTCTAATGAAGTTAGAAGCATGGGAACAGGCAGAGTCCTTAGCACACTGCAGTGCTTACATTACATTTTCACCAGTAAGTCCCAAGGTTCTTCAGGATAATAATCCCCACTCACAGATAGGGAAATTGAGGCAGGGACAGAGACAGCTCACAGCCACCCTGCAAGGGTGGTGAGCACAAGGAGGGGATGCAGGGGACTGCCACACTCAAGCCTTCTGCTAGGACATATGGTAGCAAAAATAGGCAATCCTAATCTCTCCCATCTGAAAAGGGAAAGCACCCCCTTGAATTTAAACACTAAGATTAAACAGATCCTTCCTGCTCACTGCATCCCAGCACAGAAAAGAAACACTCCTTTTCTAAAGCCATTTGCTCCAGAGGCTGCATCAATAAAATGATAAAAAGTAGCAGAGTTGCTGGCAGGAGCAGCATGAGCTGCCCAGGCTTCCTGAGGCATCAGGATTACCTGCAGCCTTCAAGGAAAAGCTCAAGGTGCTACCGAAATGAAATCACCTGTCAGGGTATGGTGACACACATGGCTACAAGGAAGGGAAATTTAGAAACTATGATTTAGGCTGCAGGTATTGTACTGCCCAGTTTGTTTGCTGCCCTTTAAAGCACTCTCTGAAAGGATATGGCAAGAAGAAAATAAAGAGGGAAAGGTCAGAGGTTCTTTCAGAGCAGGAGAGGATGAATCACAGGTCAGTAATGAGTGGTGCAGAGCACATGCTCCCAAATGCTCCTTCTTGTGTATTGTCAAATCCAACAATTCTTGTGCCCCGATGGGCCAGGCATCACTCCAAAATGGGTTATGTACTCCCAGAGGTATCAGCATTCCTTGCTGGGCTCCACTGGGCTGGTTAGCTAATGGACTATTCTTGCAACTCCAGGAACAAAGGAAGTTGATTGAAATAAAGAAGATGGATGTTTTTCGAAGGAATTGATTTCTTACAATGGCTAAGCAGCCTGAAGAACTTGGAGATACCATTATGTCAATAAGCTTAGCAGAATTAAAAATCACAAAGCCGTTGTATTGATAAGTGCTCCATCTGCAATTAGCAGAACAACTGCAATTACTAACAGGCACAAACAGCCTTCACTTCAGGATATTGCAGCCAAGTTAAGGTAGACTTGAAAAGAACAGTACTTCTTTTCCTGCAGAAGTGACTAAAATATTATAAATTTTTTTTTCTCAAACTGGTACAAAAGATCAAAATCTCAAATATATGTACATCTGAACAACTCACCCAGAC
The DNA here is from genome assembly GCA_013398955.1 of Callaeas wilsoni. Classification (NCBI taxonomy): domain Eukaryota; kingdom Metazoa; phylum Chordata; class Aves; order Passeriformes; family Callaeidae; genus Callaeas; species Callaeas wilsoni. The sequence continues at coordinate 118,803 of VWPU01005874.1, forward strand.
TACCTTGACGGAAAAACTTAAGTCAAGGCACCCTGCAAAACGATTTCTTTAATATTGATCATGATTATATTTATGTGCTGAAGCATACCAGCATAAATACAGCTTCTCTCCAAATGCTGGGGAGCTTTTATAGGACTGTACTAAATAATATGGAAGATATTTCATGGACTGGACTCAGCCAAAGGAAAAAAAATTCTTTAGTATATACCTTGGCAAATCAACTTGGAAAAGGAAGTCCAAACTCCCCTGAGAGACACCACTTACCACTGATATCCATTGGGACTCTGAGCTGTGGATCACTACCCTGTGGATGTGACCATCCAAANAAAGATCAAAATCTCAAATATATGTACATCTGAACAACTCACCCAGACTACCTTGACGGAAAAACTTAAGTCAAGGCACCCTGCAAAACGATTTCTTTAATATTGATCATGATTATATTTATGTGCTGAAGCATACCAGCATAAATACAGCTTCTCTCCAAATGCTGGGGAGCTTTTATAGGACTGTACTAAATAATATGGAAGATATTTCATGGACTGGACTCAGCCAAAGGAAAAAAAATTCTTTAGTATATACCTTGGCAAATCAACTTGGAAAAGGAAGTCCAAACTCCCCTGAGAGACACCACTTACCACTGATATCCATTGGGACTCTGAGCTGTGGATCACTACCCTGTGGATGTGACCATCCAAACAGTTCCTCCACTGAACAGTCCACCAATCAAATCCATCTCTCTCCAATTTAGAGAAAGGATGTTGTGAGAGACCGTGTCAAAGGCTTTGCAGAAGTCCAGGTGGATGACACCTGTATCCCATCCCTTGTCCATTGCTGTAATCATTCTATCATATAAGGCCACTAGGTTGGTCAGGCAGGACCTGCCCTTCATGAAGCCATGAAGAAGAACTCGAAAGTCAAACAAAATATTTCCAATTACATTTGAAATGGAAAATCCAACTTTCTACTTACAAACATATCTCAATAACCATTTGAAAATGTCTCATCACAGCCTCATCAGAGGCTGCTGCCACACAGCCTCTGCTGCTGTCTCACCTCTTCATTCTTCTATCCTTCTCCTGGTGTATTCTCCTCACTTCTCAGTCTCTGGAGTTCCACAACAGTCCCCTGCCCAGCCTTAGCCATTACTTGGTCATACAACCCCTATTCTGTCCCTCTTGGGTGTTACCACCTCCTGCTACCCAGCCCAGTGCTTGAATCCAACCAGCATTAGCTTCTCCCAGTGGTGGGGTTCTGGGCACACTGGGAGGGCCCCCTGACTCACTGTGTCGGTGTGTACCTCTCCTGGCCGCTGGGCCCTCCTGCCCATCCCTTACAAGGGATACCAATGTGATACTCGAGGGCAAAACAGGACATTATAACATGAAAACCACAAAGAAGAAATCAAGAGGTATTTTTGCCAATGCCTTCTGCAGGGTAGGGCAAGGCCTGTCACATTTGAGCTGTTTTAGCTCTGTTTTCTTGGAATGCTGCTTTTCAGGCAATTCTGTATGCTGGCTGTTAACCTATGGCAACAGATCTGGAAAGATGACCGGGGTACGTGCTCTGGCAGAGCTCAACGATGCCAGGAATCCCTCCATCTTGCAGAGTTTATTTCAGTTTCTGTCTGACAGGCAGAGTGCCATTTGCTCTTTTTCAGTGAAAGAGGCTCAGAGGTAAGCTATCCTTTCCTGACAGCATGCTCTCCTTCCTCCTCCACACTCCCCCTTACCCCTGCCAAACTGGATGAACTGGATACCTTCCCAAGATACACCCCAACTTTTAAAGCACTGTACTGCTGACACGGTCTAATTCACGTCTCCCTTCAGCTCCTCCGTGTGCAGTGACACAAACTCTTATTGCCCAGGAGGGTGGGCATCCTGCCTGGCCTGGGGTTTTGCACAGCCCGGAAGGCAGTCTGAGTGCCACCAGGAGCAGCTGGGCAGAGCCAGGTAGATGTTTCTCTCTGGTGGATGAGCCAGCAGCAGAGCTGGACGCAGCGCTGCCCTGTCTGCAGGCTTACGCATTCTCCATGGGAAGCCCATTCAGGCCATCAATCATGTTCCTTTGCTATACTCACAGTTTCCACCAGCATCATGAGAGGTTTAGGACACAGTGTCAGAGGAAGATGGGGGCTGTAAATTACTGTAGCAGCAAGAGTGGTCTGTATCCTTTCAGGATGGATTTGGTGCCCTTGACTGGGAGAAGATGGTTGGTTTACACTGATGTGGGAGACAATTGATTCAAACTTAAATAGGGAGATCATGAGGACCACAGATGAGCTGCTCCACAGCATCTCCTCCCACTGTTGTCTGGTGAGACCCCTGCTTTGCCCTCATTCTTGGAAACCCTTGTCTCCTGCACCCACTCCTCCCCAAGGACAGGACTGCAGCACCTGGAGTTTTGAGGCCCTGCACAGACTTTGGTCTCTGTATAATCACATGTACAAGAGCCATTTCTGTCACACAGTCTCAGTATTAACTTACTCAACTGATGTAGAAAGAAATTGGGTCATATTTTGAGAATGAGTGTGCAAATGACAGCTCAAAATTTCATTTGTTCTTTTAGCTTTTACTCTATTTGATCTGTGATATGCCAGTATCCAGTCTGAACTTTAAAACAAATGAGTGGGTGTATTTTTTCATCCAACACATAATTAAATTGTGGGACTTGGTGGCACAAATATTGGAGGCCAATAGTTCAGACAAGTTTGTAAAGGACAGATCTATCAGGGGCTGATGAAAATAATGTTCTGGATACAACCTCCAGGCCAAGAAGATCTTGGCTTTGCTTTATCTCTTTGCTTTTATCTCTTTGCTTGAACTCCTGTTACAGACTGGACTGAGTGTGGACTGAGCTGTGTGCACTTTTGCTCTGGCTGCAAAAGGTGGTTCTTCCCTCACACACAGCATCTCTGCCATAAAGCTTTTTTTTCTCCAGTGCACATTACTCTGTAGAGCCACACTTTAGATCAGACATCAGATTGTTCTGGAGGGGTATTTGTTTGGTTGGGTTTTGGCTGGTTTTGTTTTGAAGAGTGATTCGGTTGAATAAAAAGAAGTGCAGGCTGGACTCTTGCATTATTCATAAGAGTTAGGCAATCCCACACAAAAGCCAGGTTGGCATTAGTGGGAATTTCGTGTTACTCGTTCCTCAAGGAGATCTGCTCCAACAGAGCTAATTTGTAGCCTCAACACCAGGAGCCCATGTCTCTGTCTCTGACTTTCCCAGGGAATGATGACGTGGGAGTCACTTGTGGCTGCTTCAGCCACCATTCAGCATGCACCCACCTCTCCCATGGGCTCAAGGTGGGGGATGCAGGAACAGTGAGACAGCTAACCTGGGCACAGCATGAAAGGGTCTGCCGGGCTGCAAGAAAAGGGAGAGGAAAGTCAGACGGTAAAGTGAAATCAGAATAGGAAATGGGTACATTAGGTTGGATTTTCTCTTCGCAAACAGTGGTACACAGCAAAATGTGCAGGGACACGGGGATGGTGATAGCCCAGTTGAGAGCCCATGGAGCCAGTGGGGATGTGCTCAGCTGTGCCAGTGACATGCTGATGTGTGATGCACCCTGGGGCTGACTCATCCTCATGCTACTTTGGTGGATCCCCTTTGTTGTCAGGGGAGCAGCATCAGCAGAAAACAAGGAATCACACAGCAGTGATTTTGGGAGCTGGGGAGCAGTGTTTCCACTAGAATTGGCCTGTTTGCCATGGTCTTTGCTGTGAAGAATAAATAAAACTGTGGCATGAATTGAACTTTTAAACCCAGACCATTCAAGTGGGTTTGAAATTAGGACTGTATTAATTAAAAATGAAAGGCTATTTACAGCATTAAGCTACCCTTTGATACAGTTGAAGTTATAAGAAGGGAGACAAACCAGAACCTGAGCTTAAGTTTGGAGATGTAGTTGTTTCACCTCAGTGGAACACAAGTTGTTTACAAAATTGATGTTTACAACAGGAACAAAGCAACCTCAGATAAAGGCAGAAAACCCCGTTTACCTGTGGAGAGAACTAGTAACAGGATGCCTGAGTTAAAATCCCTCATTCAGTAGGGCATACCAAAACGAGTTATTTTGTGCTGCTTTCTGTTGATTTAAAATGAGATGACATAGAGACAGATTAGCTAAAACCACAGACATTATAAATTGCAATTTGGTCTCAAAAGCTGAAATGCTTTGATCTGTGATTCAGTTGGGGCCAAACTGAAGAGCATTTAAAGAGGGGGAAACACATACAAGGGAAAAAGAGCTTGGACATAAACAACTTTTTCTCAAATTACAGTAGCTGACCTGAATAAGCCTTTGCCATTATTTTCATCGGATTTTAATCATGTCCACCAGAAAATTGTATAGCAGCATCCTCACAGGGAGATTCTAAGACAAAACATGGCAGTCTCTATCTAGTATGTTCATTAACTACAAGTCTAGAAAGAATTTCATCTTTGCTGCTCAGTTGGAGGCTCATATTTGGTCTGATCTTTCTGTGAGAAGTGTGGTAAGAGATTTTGTAGCTGATACATAAGCAATTTTTTTTTTTAACAGAGCAAGAAGATCTAGGATTTGCCAGCTTGGAAAGGCCTTAAGGGTTAAGAATATGCTTAAAGTTAAGTAGGTGAGTTGATGTGTGCTGAAGCAAGAGAAAAATTCTCCTGCTCTCTGGAGAAAAAAATTACCCATTTCTCCTTCACTCCCTTTGGAAAGGTTTCTACTCTAGACAGCCCTCCCCAAACAACACAGTGGGTTGTGGGGTAAAAATCTGGCTCATTTTCTCAGCAATGTGAGCTCCTCTATCTTCTGATCTTATTCAGTCTTTTGCAACATCTATCTTTTAAATTAATGTTTTATTTTCACCTTTTGAGCAGACCACCTTTGTGCTCGCAATCGCCTTGACACATTTCACAATTCCTACTTTTGCCTATGCGAAAGGGCAAGTCAGAGCAGGGGAAATTTTCGAGTAAGGGACTGAGCCTGACCACCCACATGAGCTGGGCTGAAGCAGGCAAGTGGCCCCTGAACAGCTGGAAGTCTCTTCAGGCAGCAGCTCAGGCACTGGGGCAGGAGCTGGAGGATGACCTGCATCTTTCCCAAACATTTGTGCAAGCCGCCTCAAGGCCTCGCTTCATCCCAACCTCAGAGTACATCCAACAGAGCCTCTCTGGAGCAGAGCAGAGCAAATATGTCACATTTGTTTTGTTTGCCACAGGTGGCTTAAAGCCAGAGGGTTTTCCTGCTTTCCAGTTTGTAAACAAAGGGCACCAAAGCCCTTGTCCTGCTAGCCTCACTTCTGCCTAGCAAGCATTAGCACAGACGTGTGAAGAACCTTTCCAGATCCATCAGTGCTACTTTTTCCTTTATTGGAGGTACAGTCATACCTGTATTTGTTCGTACAGCTTTTCAGAGGCTTACCAGCACAGTGTTGCAAAGATTGCCTTTCATCACAAGAATGTCCTTTCAGATGAGAAAGGAGCCCTGGACTGGCTGGGATTATCCTAGACTGGAGGCAGGAGGGTTTTGGCTGATATTTCTGGTGGCGGCATTTTGTGATCCAACGGTCTAGTCCCATGTCTGTCGTGGAACTGACTGAGTCAACACACATCATAACTCACTTGATTGCTTTGTCTCAGCTTCCCTTTGGCAAAAAACCAGCAGTTGTATATCCCAGGATAATTGCACTGTTTAATGAGACATGGCCCTTGCCTTGCTCCTCTTTCTTTAATTGCTCCTACTGAGGCCAGACTCGCCTTAGAGTAGGACAAGCAGGATTTAATGCAGTATTTCACAGACCTGTGGTATGAAATGCTGCTAGCAAAGTGTTTGGGTGGGAGAGTAAAGATGAACTACTTTGAAAAAGGCTCAGTTTGGAGAGATCGATAATTTAAATTTAGATACCAATTTAACATATTGACAAACTAAATACCACTCTTTTGTGTGCAATTCCACTCTTACCACTCATGTGCTTAAAATTAAGCATATGCTCAAATGCTTTGCCAGAGGAGGTCTTCCGAGCTCCATTAGCACTGTATGTTTTTGCTCTAAATTCACTGTAATTGTTTCTCATTGAATAGATGCTCACTGAGAAAGATATAAAAAGAGCATGGGAACAAAGGGGCCCTCAATCTGAGACTTTGATCCACATATTATTCAAATACATAATGACTGCTTTGATTTATGGATTTATAATTCTATTGAGGCATTCCGGAGATTACCCAAAACATTCCAGCTCCAGTCTATGCTGGAGGGTGATACCAGAGCCCCTGCCTGGAATTAGATGGATAAAATTTAGTTGCTTGTTTGCTGCTGAGATTACATCACAGATTGCAGGATAAGAGCAAGCTGCATGGCCATGCACTAACTTATATTTGATGCTAATTCCAAAGGTTTTTTTCCCTGTCACCTAAGAAAAGCAACTGAAAGTAGAGACTATTCTACCCACAGTATATAGAGTTTTGGCAGCATAACAAGACAGCAGACTACATAGTGGGTGTTTTGAAAAAAGGAGCAGATGGTGGATTGCTAGCACAAGGATTTAGCAGTGCATTTAGAAAGAAGATTATTTCGGAAGATGAGAAATTATGAGTGTGATTAGCCCCCTCCCTCCCTTTTACTCCCACTCCCCTCCCCAAACATATCCCCACAAGATGTTAGTTTGGCCATGCACTGTAGGAGTGACTCAGCTCTGACACTGAGTAAGACTTTTGCAAGAATTCAAATAGGTGACAGCTGTTAAGAAAAAAAAATCCCTGCTTTTCATTTGCATCAATACCAGTTTGGATTTTTGAATCCATTTCACCTTGCACACAGCAGACCCACCTTGCTGGTAACAGAGAGGATTGCTAGTATAGGGACCTAGCTTGCAAGAGGGGCTCTTCCCAAACAGTGGGCAAGTACCACACAGCTCAGAACCTTGTCTTGCTGTTTGCTCCCTGTCTACCACCACTCTAGTGGGCAGAGGAGTTTTTCAGTCAGTGGGAACCCAGATCTACGTATTAATTACCTTCATACCTCCCTGGCTGTAAAATTTCCTTTCTTCCAGTCATTTGGTATTGGTTATATTGAGAGACTTATGTGTGGGATAGAGTGTGATGGTTCTTGCTGTGTGAGCAAGAGGAAAGAATAAGACTTCATTAAGTGCTGAATCCCTAAGGCAATCCACAGAGTTTGGCTTCTGTGAGAGAAAGAACAGCATCAGAAATGGGGGCAACTGATACCGATAGACTCTAGGGAGTCTTCTAGTTAAATAAGGAGTCCTCTCCTTCTTTAAAGGTGGTCTTATCATGGGGAGAGGAGAGATGAAAGGCTTGTACTGCAAATAGGTGAAACCCCTGGCAACGTGCGATGAATGTTCCTCCCCACTTCTGGGACTCTGGCAGCAGGACTTCGGAGTTAGCCAGAGATCAGCCTAAGAAGTGATTGCATTCACATTTACCTCTGTTTGGCCACAGTGACAAAAGGGGATTTAAGAAGGGCATAAGTAGGGCTGTAGTGTAATATCTGGAAAGCCCTTCAGTGTGAGACAAGGAGTAGGAGCTGGGCAGGAAATATGAGTGCTTTTCTGGTATAGTGGTACAAGGTGACTCTTGTTATCAACTTCTTTGCCTGTCAGCTACCTCCCATCACAGGCTGCTGTCACTGGTGCAATAGCAGGGACCCAAGATGAACATCAGCAGTGGAGTCTTGTGTCCTCAGTCCCAGTGCCACCATGAAACAAGGTAATGGAAAACCACAGAGACAATACATCCTGGACAAAGAGTTTAATTTTGGTCCTTTACAGTTCATCCTCTCAGGATCTTAAATCCTTGGGAGACAAGAGTGGAATTTACCTGGAGACTTAGAGATCAGTTTGGGTGCTTCAATTCATGTTATCCTAAATAAGAATTTTAAAGTAAAACAGGTACATTGCATTCTGTAGGTGCCCGTTTCTTCCAAGGACTGTCAAAAGATTCTCAGAGAAAGCAGCTCAGATATAGACAATTACTGTAGATTTTTAAGTGGGGTGACATAAATGACACCCAAAAATCCTGGTTAACTACAAGAAATGTTCTCTTAGTGCAAAAATCAGCAACCTGCAATCTAAAAAATAAAAGTAGTGTGTTACCTATGCACAAGAATAGTATTGAACATGCCTGTCATTTAGCAGTAGACACTGACTTAGGATCGTTAGGGAGAAGAGGAGGCTATACTGATCACTGATGGGAGATTGTGTTCAGAGATGAAAATGTCTACTTCAGCATGAAATGACACTGGATTTAGTGTGTTGTTTCCCCAGGTGTACCATCAGCTTAGTTCATGTCACTTCACAACATAAATGAATACTTTAGTGCAGTGGCACTGGACATGGTCATTTGGGGCAGTGTCCACCTGCCAGGAGATGACACATCTGGGAAGGCAGATGTGAATTTTCTGTTCATCAAAGCAGCTATGCCTCAGTGATTACCAGCATCTGAATGTTTGGACCTCATTTTTGAGTGGGCAGTGGAGTGTAGCAAACTAGATCTTACATTGTGCATCAACCACCACTTCAGCATTTCAGACCGGAGGCACATTCCTCCTTCCTATTTTCCATTCATGCCATGGCTTTGTCCTTTTCACTATCCAGAATTCTGACAGAGGTTTCTTCTGGTTTTAGACAGGCTGGTAAGTCTGGATGGTCTTGCTCTCACAGCAAAGCCAGATGATTGTAATGACAAAGAGAATTGCTTTTTTCGTGGATAGGACTGTGGATAGGTGGTGGAACAAACTCACAAGGTAAAACAGTACTCATCTTCTCCTGTGAACTATGGACAACAGGTACTCCTCAGGCAGTGTAGATGTTGAAAAAAAAGAAAATATCTTGCATCTGTATCATCTGTGGTAGATGAAAGCTGATGGAGAACATGAGGTCCTTGACTTAGAAATGGTCAGCATTGCTTTTGAGCAAGACAGGCTGATTTTGCTTTGAAGTAGTCAATAAAGTGATTTTTTCAGGAAGTCATTGCTGAGTATTTGTAATCCTGGTCACACTCAGCTACAGCATTTTCTTTTTGGCATCAGATTGTGGAGATGCAGGTCTCAGAGGAGCCAAGTGCCTTTACTCTCCTTCACTCTCCTCAGTCTCATTATGGTCCTGTGTAAAATGCAGAGTTGGCTTAGAAAACTCCTTTTGGAGACTTGTGAACACCAACAACATACTGCCATTGGGCTGATTGCTGGTTGAAAACTTTCCAACTTTTTTTTGTTGTTTTCCTTGGGGGGTTTTTTGGTTTGAGTTTTTTTACCCTGAAAATGTTGACCTGACACAAAGAAAACATACTCTGAGAATGGGATGATTTTGACAATACTTTGACAGAAACCAGGCAATTTTCCAATACAGTCTCACTTGCCAGGTGGGTTTTCAAACCCTCCCTGTTTCTTGTCAGCTCATGCACAGCACCCTTGACAGGCTGCCCTGCTGAATCCCAGGCACAAGGATCATGGGTACACCAACTTCCTGGAGCTTCCCTCTGCTGCATAGGAGAACCCTGGCAAAGGTGAGTGATCTCAGGGCTGCCATGCTAAGAAAGACATCCTCCCTGAGCCTTCTCTCTGAGAGTCTTGTGAATACTTGTAAATGGTCTACACACAAAATACTGTCTAAAATTTTCTTGAATTACTTTTGGATTTTCACCATTGCAAAAGTTTATTTGTTTTGGAGTAAACTTTTCTTTGGTCTCATCTGTGGAGCTGAACATGGAATAAAATCTAGATCCATCTGTTGATGGATCTGATGTATATCCAAATGTTGATCAATTCAAATTACCGGTTGCCTCTGACTCTATCAACAGTAAAGTGTTGCTGCGCTGCCTGCAAATGCTGCTGGGAGTAGACACGATCTCTTCTCAGCAGCTTCATTCTTTCTCCCTGGGAGATCTCCACAAATGGTCCCACTCCCCACACATCCTCCCAAAGGGCTCTTGACTGTGGGACATCACAAGATGTTAATCCTGACAATCTCCCTTTTTCCCTATGGCCAAAAGGAAAGGCTGTTCAGCAAGATGCATCATTCTTTTCTTTTTATCAGGTCTACAGTGGCCGAAGTCAAGGTGACGTATTCTCTGGAGAACACAGGTCAGCCTCTACATGGGACCCACAGGTGCACTGCCAAGGATAACCCAAAGGGAACCCAGTAGAGGCAAGACAAGGGTGATTATGGCAACATGTAGACATGGTGAAGCCATACCAGCTCTTTTGACTGCTGTATTACCCATTCTAATAATTCAGAGAAAACATGCAATTCAGAACTGATTTTAGACTCCCTGATTTTTCCTTGGTGGTTTGAATACAGCACTGACACAGCCAGATTTGCAGTTAGGGTCTGCCCAGCAGGCTGTGAAAAGGGGCAGCCCATCTTTTCCATTCTTTTCTCACCTGTGATCAGGTGACTGCAATGCCCCAGTGTTTGATGTATGCTGTAGTCAGAGCCCTGCAAGAGCTTGACTCTGCTGCACAGCAGCTTCTCTCTAACCAAGTGTGTGAAACACACTGGTTCTCAAGAGGAATTTGGCGGGGGGGAGGGGGGAGGAAAAAAAAAAGGAAAGAAAAGAAAAGAACAAACCAAAAACACCTCAAAAAACAAACAAACAAACAAACAAAAACCTCCCACATTAAAAAATCTTAAGCCAGTCTGATATTTTTGTATTGAGGGAAGAGGATCTTGGGGATTTCATTTGCTGCAGTGCCAAGCACAGCCAGGGAGCAGCCGGGAGCCCCTCACTGGTACAGGGCTGGGCTGGCAGCTGATTGAAATCACTTGGTTCACTCTTTAAAGAAAAACTTGAAAGGCTCCACCATGGGGGAAGAAAAACACAAAAGCAGTGGTATGAGGAGCTGGCTGAAGGGACAGAGACAGGCTGCAAGCTGGGGTTTAGCAGGTGAAGCCTATTAAATGGACAGATCAATCAATAGCCCTTTTAATGGGAGGGAAAAATCAATCCTTTTCTCTGCAAGAGCAGTGAAGCTGTTGAAGTTTATAGAGCACAACTCTGATGAGGAGTGGCTGAGTGAACTGGGGTTGTTTAACCTGGAGAAAAGAAGGCCAAGGGGAGACCTTATTGATCTATGAAAGGACGTTGTAGTGATGTAGGGGTCAGTCTCTTTTCTCAAGGAATAAGCAATAGGACAAGAGAAAATAGCCTCAAGATGCACCAGGGGAGGTTTAGTTTGGATATTAGGAAGAATTTCTTGACTGAAAGAGTTGTCAAGCACCGGATCAGGCTGCCCAGGGAAGTGGTGGAGCAAGCATCCCTGGAGGTATTTAAATGATGTGTAGATGTGGCACTGGGGACATGTGTAGTAGTTGACTTGCCAGTGCAAATAATTCTATATTTCTATGACTGTGGCTTACTCCTACCCCAGCTGCCTTGTATTCACTTCCTATAACCAGGTAAATCCAGAAGAGCTGGACTATGGGAGGCTGGATTTGGCCCAGAAAACTTGCACTGGAGCAGTATCCTGCTAGACTGTGCTGGCTGTGCCAGGAGTCCCCACCCCATCCCAGCCCCTAGCACAGAATCCGGGGCTGTGCAATGCCCACACTTCTTGAGGCAGGGAGGAAGAAAGTCAGTGTCAGCCATGCTGGTGAAAACTTGTTAAAAAGTTGTGCTGTTAGACAACAGGGTTAGGTACAACATCTGGTTTTGATCAAAATCAAGTGAAAGTGAGTCATCCTTATGATTTATACCTGAATTTGAGGAGGCCACTCTCCTGTTTCCCACAGTGAGAATGCTGGAAGCTTCACAAGAGTCAAGAACTTCTTTCAGTAAGCAGATGTGGTCTCTCCTAATTGGAGATTAGCTCTAGCCCTGCCATGTTGCTTCAGAAATGTTCCTAATGGTGTTTTGTAAGGATCCTTGTCCACAGGCAAGCAGAAAGCCCATAAGCCTCAAGAGACTGGCTTTCAACAGTGGCTCATTCTCTGCCTACTTAACTCGGAAAGCTCCCGGGCACAGGCCAGTGTGCCCCCCTGCTTGCACAGCCCCCACAGAAACGTGCAGTGCTCTAGACATCATTTTTATTCAGAGTCATGAAAATAGCCCGTCCAGTCAGACAGGCACAGCTTTGTATTGTTAGGAGCTGGTTCCACTGGGGAATTTTTGAATTCAGATTGCCCAACTCTAGCTCGGCAGGGCTGGGTGCCAAGGTATTTGGGCACAAAACGGTCAAGTGAGGTTTCATTCTTTTTTTGTAGACAGACAATATTTTTATGCCCCGTCATGGCTGGGCAATCAAAACAGCAATTAGGTTGCATCAGCAGATGTGCTTGCTTTTAGTGACTGTCGGTCTCAACAGCGCACAAGCTATATTCTGTTTGGTACAAAGATCTTTTCATTTCCAAATAAAACTTGGACCTTTACAGTGCTTTGTCAACCATCTGAAAAGCTGAGCAGGGGTGGCATTTGCTTTTAGCACTCTCAGCCTAGAAAACTGCAGATGTTTATCTTTAGCACTCCTGTAAGGTGAGCAGAAAATGGAGACCTTGAACCTGCTCAGCAAAGGCAGAGCACAGCGTGTGCCCTTGCTCACAGTCCTGGATAGGAACAATAGAGCAGATTCTGTTTTCACATCAGCAGAAAACCAGCCCAGCTTCCCTGGTCTGGCCAGCACAGCTCCTTTTTGCTACCCTCTCCCCTGGTGTGGTCTGGCCCAAATTTAAGCAGCTGTTCTGAGAGTCACCTAATGTCCCTCTGTGACTGGGGACAGTGATGGTGCTACAGGATGAGTAACCTGCCATGAGCCCTCCAAATCCACAGAGAGAAATGCTGACTCGCATGGTCCCGAGCATCTTAAACAGAGGGGATAAACCATCTGCTGAGGACTCCTGCAGGTGATCAGAGGAGATGGGCCACCAAAACGTGTCCCATGGCTTAAAGATTACCAAAATTAGATGCCATGAATCCCATCTTCTACCTATACAGAGCATCTGCACTCATAATTTCCCAATCATCTTGCATTCCCAAATCCACCAAGCAGCAATGAAACTTGCCAGTACCTGTCACTTTGGAAAGCTAGGTCTCAGCCATGCCTCAAGCTTCACAGGAATTTTTGCAGGTTGGAGCAACTAGGGGATTAAGTACAATAATACACATTAATTTCACTCAAATTTCCTGAGATGCAGCAATGAAGAAGTCTAGGAGAGAGACTCGTCTCCTGCTGGCTCAGGTCATCGTGGATGCAGCCACATGCCCATCCTGGCACCAAAGGAGCACAGGAACATCCACCAAGCAACACAGGCACCTTGTTTTACAGCTCACCACCCTGCAAACACGGTGCAAGGAGGCAGTGCAGGAAAAGACCTGTGTTTGGAAAGCACATAGGAAAATGGGGCTCCATTTTCATTTGAACTTCTTTGGCACTAATAGAACATGAACAGATTTAACAGCAGGGTCATCTTTGGGTTGTGTTTGAGGGAAACAGTTTCACCTCTTCATGTTATGTCATTTCTAATAGTGTTTGAAATTAAGATGGAACCCTTATTTTTTTCATATTGATTTACTTCTGTTATATTCACTTTATTATTTTTTCTACCTCTCTCTCCTCCCAGGTCTGTGTATGTGTTTGAGGTGAGGATGGTCAGCTTGTACAAAGTACATCATTCACTGGATGCTAATGGGACTGGCTCAAAAATTAATTTCAAATCTGAGGTCTGAACCAAGGCAAGGTAAGGTCACCTGAAAGTCTCTTACTGACTTCAGAAGAATGCTGGATACTTCTTACATGTAAGAAAAAAAATTCTGAGCCTTCCAGCTTTGGCCTTGGCCCATTAGTTAGACACTGCCTGTTGCAGTGGCCAAAGCATCAGCTTTGTGGTGACCGTGGGAAGAACTGGAGAAAGGGCTCATGAATGCTGAGAGGGCAGGGACTTCTCAATGTGAAGTTGAGGGCCCTAAGCTAGGGCTAATGGAGTGGCTGTGATGTATGAGCCCAGCATTGAGACCCAAAAGGCTCCAAGGGAGCCAGGGGGGCTTTCTCACCCATGCGGCCGTTGCAGGCAGATTTCATCAGATGCAATTTAAAAGATATCAAGCTCTTTCCTAATATCATTTGTCTTTATAAATAACTACTGCAGTTGACAAAGGTCTGTTCTGGGATCGCAAAAAGGATAGGAGCTAGAACTCAGAGCTGGAAATGGGAGGACAGACTTGAGACAGCAGTCAGGTTGGCTGTCTGGGGCACCCCTTAAGCTTCTGCAGCCCCCTGAATGCTCATCACCTCCTGCAAGGCTGAGGCAGTCAGGCCAGGAGCAGGGGGTTGGCTGAAGATCTTCCATTTGTTAAATGGATGGAGGATTTCAGCTGTTCAGCCTGCTTTGTGTAGGGTGGTGTCTGGGACTCACTGCTATTCATCCCATGTTAGTGTGCTGTATGTCTGTTAAAACCCACACCACCCACCTCCCCTTCACCAGCCTGTGTGACCTCCTGCCGAAGTAAGGCCACCAAGGCTCAGGCCAGTCAGTGACAACCAACACAGTCTGCACTGCGCTGTGTCTCCTGATTCCTCCTGCCTATACCAAGGCAAGACTCACCAACACCAAGACTTGGGTCGCCTTCCTGCCCTGGACCCATGGCTGGAGCATGGCTGCCAATGGTGACCTCAAGTGTCTACTGCGCTAAAGCTTAGGGACTGATCTGCCCAGAGTGATGGAAAGACTCAACCCTTTCTCTCATCTTGTACAGAGTTGGGCACCAAGACATGGCCATGGAACAACCCAGGAGCCGTGGGGTGTCCCCAGACCATGCTGACTGCAGTACTAGGGAGAGCATGGCTGCATGCATGGAACAGACCTACAGCATTAGCAGGGATGCTCACCCAGGAGAATGGTGGAAGCCAAAGACCAGCATCAGACACAAGTGAACCCTGAAATAAGGACGTGCTGTAAGACTTAGACTCATCCTGTATCACCCACAATTATAGGAACTTCCAGTTATTCCTTGGATGTCAAATGGTCTGGTTTACCCTTTGGAAAGAACCATCCTTCCAAGCTCACTGCAAAGTGAGTCTGGCTTATCTGTGGTCCTGACTTAAGCACCTCTGCCCTACACATAGCTTAGGTGAGCTGAATAATGCCCGAGAGCTGTCCATGAACCTGTGCAAACACACACTGAACTCCTGAGAGGAAAATGTTTGTTCAATCCTTGAACCCTTACCTGGTGCACAGTAAACATTAAAACAGGCCAAGGAATTTGGCTCAAGAATAGTGATGGACTAGGAAAGGAGATCAGCTTTGTGTGCCAAACAGGGCTTCTCGATGCAGCAGCATTTTGAAACAGGTGGAAAAATGAGGGTATGAACCACAAAGGAAGATGCAGTTTGGTTTGAAAGAAAGCCTGATGCACTTTTTTTGTTAATATAAATGCAGTTTTGAAGTTGGCTAAGCATCTTTTTTTTTAATCCTACCTCATTCTTGTGTGATAGGCAAATGTAGGAAGTAAGCAGGGGAACTGCAGCACCCGCTAAATACTTTGTGAGTCATTTGTGTCCCTCACCACCTTCTATGTTTCAGCAGCTACAGCAGAATTGACCAGACGCCAACCAGAGTAGCTGGTAGCAAAGTGCTACTGTTGCATATATTCTGCATATATTCAATAAAAGCAGCCATTTGAACACCTTATTCCATCATGGATTTTTCAAATAACGTTTACATCCAAGGACCTGCTTTATTTGCAACAGCTAGGCAGAAACATGAACAAGAAGGACTTTTCATAACAGTGGTTGTTATAAAAGTACTGTTGTTCAAAATCTCCAACTCACTTTTGGATACTATCCCTTTAGATGATGATTTTGCAGTATCACTGGGATATCCAGTGTGATACCCTTAACTGAAAAGTATCTCTGCTGAAAATTGATTTTTCTGCTGGTGGGAGAGAGCTTACAGTACAGCCTAAGTAAGAGTACAGTCAAATCAAGTTGTTTCTAGAGTGCACCACTTTAGAAAGACAGATTCAAAAGTTCAGTTCTCAGCTGTGCCCATGACCTGTGCTGTGACCTGTGCCAAGTCACTTCATCTTCTCATGCTTCTTTTTCCATTCCAACCTTTTTGCATTTATCTCTACAGCTTGTGAGCTGGGCAGATGAGTTTCATTGTGTTTGTACAATGCATACTAAACCATAGCTGTCAGCCTGATTTGTGCCTCTTGGCACTGCCAATGTTACCAGTTCTTGGGCATTTACCGAAGGTCTGCATGTTCAGAGGCTGTCATGAAGTCGCCTTTCTTGGGATGTTTCACAGAATTAATTTTTAATTTAAAAGAAAAGTAGATTTTCAGGCAAGCTTGAAAAGGCACACACTAGAAATTTATACTTGAGAATATATACAGAGGTGAGGTGGTGCTATTTCTAACATTTGGTGTTAGCAGAATGGCAGCAACACTGAAAGGGCACGAATGACATAGCCACATGTAAAAGCAGTAGAGAGTCAAAACGCTCCTGTTGCAAAGGCACTAGACAAGCAAACATCTAATTGTCATGTTTTAACAGTATGGAAAACCAGTTAATTTACCAGGAGTTACACAATATATCTGCATATTCTGTTTACAAAGGAGGATGCTGCCATTCAAAGGCTGTGGGGTTGTCAGTGGCATTTTTTTACCCTTTTTATCAGGCCAGCCACACGCTTCTCTGCACTCCGCCTCAGACGATGCTGGCGGCCCAGCACTCCTCCCCTCCTCCAAACAGCACTGTTGAGCCAAAATCTGCCTGCTCCCTATGTGCTGAGCAGGGCAGCCCTCCAGGGAGTAAGAAAAGGAGCTGGCAAGGAGGAAACGTAGACTTTCTATTTTGTTGTTGTTGATTCCATGGCTAGCTTCTTACGGAGTGCAGTGGCCTGCTAGCCTGTCTCTAAAACGGGGATAATGAGCCATTATTCTGCCAATAACAATGTGTGTCTTTATTTAATTCTCCTCCTAGAACCCTGGTTGCCAGCAGGTGATGCAGATTGCCCGGGGTGGGTGACAAGGAGTGACCACCAAGCAGCTGGGGCCAGTGCTGGGGGCCCTCGGAGGGCGTACGTATGCCACGCCAGCAAGGTGACAGCACCCAAAAGCCACCTCACACACAGACCTTTTGGAGAGGTTCTGCGGAGGGAATCACCACCCCAGAGAGCTGAGCACAGTGCAACGCACTGGGGAGAGGTGAGAAGCCCAGGGTCAGGGCTCCAGTCCACAGCCAGATGCCTCCCATTGTGTTCATTTGCATGAATAAAATAGAAAAGCGGGTTTCTAGAATTGCCCCTCCCAAGATGAGAGGTGAAATTACTTGCCCTAGGGTCATCCCTGGAACTTGTGGGAAAGTCTAGCCTGCAGGCAGATTTGTGAAGGGAGAGAGGAGATGAGACCTTCCTCAGATCTTATCTACCTGTATATTACACCTGAGACTGCAGAGGGGAAAACTCTTTAACTTACAAATAATTTGATAAATTTCCTCTTGAGGTAAGCAATTCGATAAATTCAGGCTTGAGGCAAGCAAGTCAAATGGCTCACTTTGGTAGCTTTGTGCTCAGATCCATCCTAGCTTGATAGTTCCTGAGTTTCCCGTTTCATCTGATGCCGAGGGGGTGCCCAGTGCAGCTCCATCGTGCCAGCCACAGCTGTGCTGCGCTCCACAAAGGGTACCTGCTCAGTCCCAGCATTGCTGCAGCCTGGCATCAGCCCTCGCTGGGCTCCTGTGCTGCGTACAAACCATTACATGTAATAACAAGTAAAGCACTGCTTGAACCTTAGCACAAAGAAGCAAAAAAACAAAACAATAAATGCATTTTCCACAAGGGCAGAGACAGCAGCCTTTGAATAGGAATTGCTGGATCGGCTTATGACTCAGCTGGCTGCTCCCAGAGCACTTCAGCACATGCTCAGCTTGGGATGGCAGCTGAGGCTCTATTGGCTTTGTTGGATTCAAAGTGAAATGCATGCAGAGATGCGTTGTAAAGGTGTGGGATATGGGAGAGGTCTGCAGCACTGGTAGGGCAGGGGGATGTGTTGCCCACACATCCTCCCCCCAAGCGATGTGGTCACCCCAGCACAGGCAGCCCCTCCAGAGGAGGCCGAGTGTGAAGTGGCGGGCGAAGGGCAGCCCGTGCTGCTCCCAGGGCTCGGCATGGCGCGGGGTGACACGCACAGGGCTTGCAGGATGCGTTTCACCACTCGGGTCAAGCCCTGCTTGTTGGAGTGGGAGGAGGGAACCAGCCTAGGCGCCAAAATGTCTGTGACTCTGCTTAGATCATAGTTATAATGTTTTTCTGCATACGGACCTACGTAAATAGAAAGAAACCATTCATCTCAGCTGGGAGGACTGGCAGTCTTTGGAGTCACCCTGTCCGCTGATATCCAGCCACCTTATTTTTTGCCCACTCTTTGATTTCTGCCCTCCTCCCCCCACCAGCACTGTTCCCAGGGCATCGTCTTCATGAAACAGCCTTTTGTTCATAGGTGCCTGAAGCCAACGCGCCTCTTTGACTGGCTGCTTCATTTCACGCCAACACCCTTAACTGCTGGTTTCATCTTCCTGGTAGCGATTGTCTCAGATGAAGTTTCAGTATCACTGTTTCTCATCTGCGGCTTGAGAGTCCCATTTTCACCAGCCAAAAGCCCAAAGCCTTGCACTTGCCTGACCTCTGCAATTACCAGCAGGACTCTTGCTTCACAGCGCTGCAGCCTCTGGCCATGGGGAACCTTTGGAGCAGGGGCCATTTGGATAAGCCACAGGAGACCTAGAAACAGCAAAGTTTGCTTAAAATGTCCAGTTCTTCCTGCAGTTTCTTTCAAATTCACTGCCGCGACCTCACTTGCTGTGAAGCACAGTTTTGATTACAGTGTCATTTGAATACTGCCTGTGATGGCAGAGTGCCTGTCATCGCCTTGGAGGGTCTTCCTGTTTTCTACTTTTTTGCTTCTTAATTGAAGAGAAAAGTTGGTAGCCACCTCAGGCTGCAAGTCTGCCATGGGTCTTCATGTAAAAGAAGTGCAAAAGAAAGCATTAAATGCAACTATTTGGAGATTTCTTCCCTCCAGTGCATATTTGTGCAAGAACTTAACGTAAGTCTCCTGGTGCTGCTCAGGATATTCTGCTAGATGCACACCACCTTTGGTTTTCACTATACCATGAGCATCTGTCTGACTTCAGCCAGCAGTTTTTAATAGCTCTCCAGCAAACCTCAAACATTTGTCAATACCTGCAGTGGTGTGAGGAGCCCACAGCACGCATCTCTTCTTAAAAGATGAAGAGCAAGGCATGGTAACACAACAGATTGTGTGTGAAAATGGCAAGCCAATCACATGCCCATAATGCTGCTGCACAGAGCAGGTCCGTTTCTGATTTCAGGTATCACATTACAGCTGCAGTGCATGGGAGTTGAGGCTGGAAACCCCCTGTCACACCATTGCCGTGCTGTGGGTGTGTTCAGGTCCAAATGTAAACTTTGCGGATCAGTAAAATACCCAAAAAATTGGTGGCCATTGCAGTTCTCATGGGAAGCTTGGCATTGGAAGAGAACACCTTAACTCCAAGTCCCTTGGAAATTTCACAGCAATTAGGCAAGGCGTGCAAGAAAACTCAGAGGCCCAGGACCTGCCTGCCTTCCTACAGGCTCTTTTCAGATAGGAATTTGTCCTCTCAAGGAACAGGATGTGATGGGATTAAGGCTCATGATGCTGCTCACTGGCTCTGCTCAAGGGCTGGAAGAGGGATAGACATTCAACCCAGAGCTGGGTAAGCTAGCTGCCTGTGCTCATGAATCACCCCCAGCACATCACTGTCCTGCGTGTCAGTACAAACCTGAGGAGGCACAAGCTTGTCAGTCTGGGCACCATGCTCCAGCACTGGCTATGGCCATGCCTTGGCTTCCTCAAGACAAGTATTCCGCTCTTTTGACAGCACCCCAGCTTTCAGAGATGCTTGCAACCATGGTACTGAGGGGGAGAGAAAAGCTGCCGCTCAGCTTTTTCCCTGCACTAACCAGAAGCAGCTAATTAGATGGCAAATGCCTCACCATGCCATGGGGCTCTCCTAGGAAACCCTGACTTGGCTAATCATTTTAGCATAAACTGCAAGAAAACTCTGGATAGCAGAAGAAAATGAGATCACATTAAAACTACCATACTGCCTTTCTTGGTGAGAAGAATAAAATTTCCATCTATCGCTCAAATAACTTCAGACACACTGTTCAAGATCTGTTAGGTTCACTCCATTCATACTGTTATCAAGAGTTCAGCAGCCACATCAGCTTTGTCTTCAGTCTGAGGATTTTTCTGTTTTACTTTCTCTGAAGCTTATCGAGTACAGACACTGTTCTTTGATAACTCCACAGGTAACTGCTCTTTCTGGACTTTTATTTTGACCATTCATGAAGCATCTTACATGAATGGATCTCGATGTACTTCAGGAAGCTCTGGAAGGGAATATCTGGAGGCAGATGGGGGTTGAATCTCCAGTGCCTCGTACTGCCCTTCCTAATAACATACAGCTTAAGGACCTGCAAAGCAATTTGAAGTGTGGGAAAGGAGAATTCAGTTTCACGGAATTAAAAATCCTGTCTGCTTTTCATGGTGAAGTTGTATGCTGGTGGGCATTATATCTCTAGAAAAAAATTTTCACACAGAAGAAGGCTACTGTGGTAGTCCCAGAAGGCAGCAGTCAGCTGTCCCAGCCCCCAATGCCTTAACAGTGAGTGTCACCACGCAGAGGCAGTGGAGACTTGGCCTCAGGTACCAGGTGGCTTGGGAAGATGACAGGTTTTTTAGCCCTTAGGATTTTCACTGCTGCCACAGTGCCCAGCTGCCCACCCCAGACAAGTGCCTTCAAAGCAGCTGAGCAGCATCCCTTCTTGTTTCTGAATAATCTCTCAGGTCTATCATCCCAGTGGGGAAAAAGAAAACAGGGTATGAACAGGACATGCCTTGATTTTTTTTTTACCAGACAATATTTCTTCCAGTCTTTTTCATATTAAATGTCAGCTTCTCTGCTTTGGGACAGCTAGCTACAGGTTTGCAAACCCAAAGATGTGATTTATTCACTTGTGACCCTCTCTCCCACCCAAAGCCAAACAAATTGGCGATGCTTTAACAACAGCTGCACGTGGCAGCTCAGAACACAACCAACAAAATTACCTGGCACAGTTGCAAGTTGTTCACCGCACTGACAAACAGTTACCAACCACTTTCTTCTGCTCTCCGAGCTTAATCATGTTACAGACACTGCTTGGAAACCACATCCTTTTGTTGCAGTATGACTTGTCCCCACTGCTTGCAACACACTTTCTGATTAAATGCATGAATGCTGTGTTTTATCGCAGGGTGAAGTCGCCGCGGATGTTCAGAGGATCTCCAGTCTGCACAGAGCATGCTTTGCCCACCAGCTGCAGAAATTCGCTTCAGGCACCAGGACCCCCTTTGCCTTTAGCCAAGTGCTATCTTCATCCAATGGTGGACTGCTTGGCACTCTTTCTCCAGTGCTTTTGGCTCACATATTACTTGCTCAATAGCACATCACTGCTACTTTACTCCAAGGAAATCTAACAATCCTGCCAGGGATGTAAGGGAAGAAACTCACTTCTCATAAACTGACTAGAAGGAGGCAAATTCTCTGCCTACCAGCAGGAACGTGCCTATGAATAGCCACTGTGTAAACACAGATTGCATATTGCAGAATGACATTGAGTGTAGTTACCGCCAGCCATCTCTTCCTGAAATTCAATAGACATTGATATTTATACCCAGCCTTTGAGGTTTAGCATGCTTCAGCACAAATATTCATTTATTAATACCACATAACACTGGGTCTTATTGACTCTCATTGAGTCTTATTCCACTCACAGATATACATTTTTTTCCTGGACTGTCATGCTTGAAATAAGTTAAGCCAAAAGTGAATGATCTTTCAACAGAGTAAGCAATATATTTAAGGCCACATTCGACATTATTTTCCTTACTTCCCTTCACCAAAGTGATATTTAAAGAGAGGGCTACATTCTGCTCAGCAGCAGATTAGTGCTAATGATATATGACTCCAGGGGTTATAGCAGAGTTGATCTGAACATATATTGACAAAACAGGGAGTGGGAATTTGGCCCAACATTCTCAGAATAGGAGTACCAGGACTGGAGTTATGGCAGGGAAGAATTTGGTCCATACTCTGTCTGAAACAAGGGAGCCAAATAATGCAAAAAAGGAAGCTGCTCTGAAGTCTGTTTACAAGAAAATCCATGATCTCCAGTGATTTAGAGTCCAGCTAGAGGAAGGTTAAATTCAAGAGCAATACAACCTGACTAAAATAAGTTATTTCTCCCTGTAAAATGACCTTTTAATAGAAATAAGGACAAATAAAATTCTTAAGACATGACCATGCTGTGGAAATACAATCCTTTTATGTTTTCCATCTCACATCCTGTGCTGTACAAAGACATCACCTCATCTATAAAGCAGTCTCTGCTTCTACTGTCCAGTATTCTCACGAATCTTCATCAACATAAATGCTTCAGTGGCCATAGCAAATAGTCTGGTCTGTGTGCCTGAGGTTCAGTTATACCAGACAGATGTGGAAGTTAGCGGAGCAAGATGCAATGACCCATGTTATTATTCATTTATTTGCCCAAACAGGAGTTGGGTTCTGCCATTTCCAGCTCAGGAGCGGTGACTTCCAGGGCTTCATCAGCAGAGCAAGGTGCATTGATTAGACCCTTTTTTCCTTCCAGACTGACCCTCCCTTTCCCCTCTCCTGACATTATAAATAGAGCTCATATCTACTGCAAAACTGAGCTGAAATAGGTCAGGGAGTCTTCAAAGAGCAATCTACATGCAGGAGTCATGAATTTCCACCCGGCAGCAGACGACCAGCAGGCTAGAGGAGGCAGAAGCAGAAAAGAGTTGGCTTATGTTGGTCCAGGGAAACTGCTGCTCCTTTTCTTTTGCTCTGCAGTGCCAGATGGCTGGTCCCATCCTGTTTGCTGCATTTTGGTGTATCACAGCAGGCACTGCCTAGCTGTGCAGGAGGGAGGGAGGCAGAAGTGCCAAGGTTAGCAGGTTGTGAGGCTCTGCACAGGCAAATTGTGCTGCTGATTCAGTCAGCCAACTCCCCTGCAGGGGTCTTTCTTTAAGGCTGAATCTCAACACCTCTCCTGTCCAAGAACGTCCCCATCATCCAGAGATGAAGGAAAGAAGAAAACACACCATGCAAACAAGCCTTCAGCACTTAGCTGATTTTGCTGGGGAAGATCCCACGTGCTAACTGCCTCCGCTCACACACCTAATTGCTTCTAAGTGTGGTACCTTCTGAGAAAATCCCACTTGCACTGACACTCTGGCTTTTCAGGGCGTAACCATTGGAAAAATAATGAAATAGGGTGAAAACATTTTTAAAATAAAAATAAGCCAAGTCCATAACAGATGCAAATCTTTCAGCACTTCAGCTCTTCTTTGTCTAAAAAGAAGGAATAAAACTCTGCCATAATTTAGCCTGATCTTCCAACATATATATGTTCCTATCTCATGGGTTTCAATGAGAAGTGGAGCTAAACTATGTGCCATACCCCAAAAGCTGCTAAGTTTTGTATTTGTTTTTTTTGTATTTGTATTTTGTATTTGAAAATAATGAAAGCCATAACTTTGCCAGTGAATACAGGAAGCTAATTTCACTGATCAGCTCCACCCTTAATGTGGCATCATGCTGTACCAAGTGTTTCATTTGCAAAATACAAACAGACAAGTTCTGCTGCTTGAGAAACATTACGGTTTTTCAGTCAGACAAAGACATTTGTATGCTTTGCATTGGCCAGGCACAAAACTGAGCCAAAGCAGAGGGAGGAAACAGGCAGCAAACCCCCAGGTTCCAGTTCTCCTCTCCAGCCAGCTGCCTCCTGCTTGCCCTCTTCCGGCTCCTTGGCTTTCGAGCTTTTGGCCTCATGGTATCCTGGCTGCAAAAGAAAAGCTTAAGGTGTTTTACCCAGCCTGACCTACGCTGTTGCGGCTAGGCTGTGCTTTTCAGTGATATGCATTGTAGCTGGGAGCCAAGGCAGGAACTCCCACTTTCCACTCAAAGGCCAGCAGCATTTCTGTCTTCTTGAGGAAATCTTTTCACTGGTTCACAGCGCCAGAGGACACTTACATCTCACAGAGATGTCATAACTGCAGCTTTGATGCAGGCACACATGTTTAGGAGAGGGAAACCTCGGGCACATCCTTAGCAGTGCTGGAATTGGTGCCTTTTGTTGCAGCTGTGCAGCCAGTGCTGAGACCCAGACTTGTCCCTGCTCCACATGTACGACCTCAGGCATCCCTGTCTGCCTCATGAACTCCACCTCCAGTCCTGGAGGGGAGAGCGTTTTCTGTCCCCACAGGTAGTCCTGCTGCTGTCATTAAATCTGTTTTGTAGGACTGCCTTCAGTATTAATAGCAATGCATTACAAAGGATTACTTGCAACTCTCCTTTTGCAGGGAGTAAGACCAGGCTGCCTTTGTCCTGATTCTCAGATACCTTTTTTTCATTTAATACATTTCCCCTCTGTATCACTCCCAAAAATTGTACAGGCTGAAACATTTCCAACTTTAACTTGAAGCATAAAATATTTTTTTTCCAGATGATCCCTATTTATGGGCTCGCAGCACTGGCCAGTGTGGTCTCAGAAGGCTGAACTGAAGTAAACAACATGTTGAAATATATTTAGTGAATTATCATGCAAACCACAGAAGAACATGAAGAGAGAGAGAAGAGGAGGTTTCTCGGTTGGGTAGTGATTTCATGTTTTCTGTCAAAGAAATCAGATATTAAAAAGGCCTATTAGGTAACTGAGCTCAGCTTTCCTGGGCCAGGCCATAATTGTTTCTTATGATAAACATAATTTTAAGTGCTTTATCTAGTTAGGGTTTAAACCCTGAAAATGAAAAGGCATGTACCCCCACCCTCAAGGAAGAATTCCGCAAACTATCACAAACATCTCCTTGTCTCACACAATTATCTGAACACCCATTTGGCAGATTAGGATGTGTAATAGTAAGGATGGGAAGTCATTTTATAGTGTCAAAGTGTGCACAACATCACTCAGGGCACAAACTTTATCTGTTGCTCTTCCTTCCCCTAACAACTTAATATAAATGCTGTGCAAATGATATTAGAACAGTGCAACAATAATTATGATAATGAAGGCAGGACTATCACTCATTTGACATAATGTCAATGGGCTGGATTTTTGGCCTGAAGAAACTACATCTGTGTGCCTGTGTATACATGTTCAGTATGGCTTTACTGAATGACTCATGGAGTCATGAAATCTAAGACATGTGACGTGTCAATTGGCTCATTTAATCATGCACATAGCACTTTACTGTGGCAGTCAGGGAGACTGGGTAAGGCTCCAGAGCTGGGTGCTCAAGTATGCTCTCTCTTCCTGCTTCTGGGAAAAACTTGAGGATCTTTTAATTTTGTGTGGGATTTCTAATCTTGCATGAATCCAGTCAGAGCTATTGCATGGCAGCTGCCCCCTCCCGTCCTCTCTCTCCAAGCTGCTGGATGTCTATGAATAACAAACGTTTCCACTGCATAACGAGTTCGATTTTACAGCACTTGATCTTGTCAATCTAGCCTTTTCAGGAAGCATCAAGCTGTTCAATAATGTATGAACAACAAAAGCACTGCACACTTGTAGAGTAGGTGCATAATTTAGGGAAGCATCATGTAGATTTTGTGAGCATCCCATAGCACCTGCATAGCACATTTCCACCAGGCTGACTGTTCTGGGACACACAATATGGTCATAATCTACAGATCATCTTCTTATTGCTCTTGAAAAAAGTTTATGTTTTATCGCTCTGTGCTCCCTCACAGAATGGTTGTGCAGCAGATGGTTGTTGGGCATGATGCTCTCTGGAAGACAGTGGAGATGCATTTTGTCCAAATTCCAGGTGGAAATACTGCAGCCCCAGCAGGACTTCAAAGCTGGTATCACACTGCTAAAACACAGCATGAGTATATGCTCTGGGGGATGAAGGCAGCTCAGCGTTTGGATACACCTGTGTCTCTCAGCCAATCTGTTTGAACAATGTTAACTTGAAGGCTGCATAAGGCATTAGGAGAAATTTGACCTTCTAGCAAAGGCCATCGCATCTCCGCCACTCCTACAGCAAGGGCAGCAGTCCACGCCTGGCTGCAATGTGTCTGCCAAAAATGCATCTGATGATTTCAGAAGGCAGAGTAATCCTTACTTCTTTTGGAAGTTTGTTCCTGCCTTGTTTCATCATAGTGTTTGTTTTTTAAACTTTGCAAAAGTTATGATCATTGATGATAAAAATCTGTTTAAACCAGTAACCACTTGTGCAACTCTATCCCAGCAGGTCAGTAATCTCTTTGAAAGGATGTGATGGTCTCAAGCCAGTATGCTCCATATCATCGAGATTAAAAAAAAATCTCCACTTTACCTTTATACAGCAATAGTTCACAGCCTGTCTGGGTGACCTCAGCAGAGACAACTGATTGGGTTTACAGAACTGACAATCTTTGTAAAATTTCCAGGCAGGTCAAGATGCCATGCTGCTTGTAACTCAAGTACCTCTTAATTTCAGCATTCTGTTTTCCTTTATGACTCAGCAGCTGGGCAAAAACTGAAGGAAATCCACAGCAGTGGATGGCAAGAGAGGTACAGTTGAATCATAAAAACTGCCAGACAATTGTGAAGGGAGCACTGGATATTTTTGCATACTTAATTTGAGCAATAAGCTTACAAGGAGAACTTTCAAGAATGTGGATATGTTCACCAAGAAACCAGCTTGTACAAAGACAGGCTTTTATTCTGGAGAACTTATGCACATGTTTAACTCAAAATGGAATGATCCAAGAGCTCAAAACCAGGTCCACATGCACAAGTGTTTGCAGGCAGCAGGACCCCACAGATGCTATAAGCAGTGCACAAAACCAGTGTTTTACAGGAGCATTATCACACAGAGTCCAGCAGTTCATTTCCAAATACAACATCTAGAAAGAGTTCGGGTGTTTTGAAAATTGTCATATTGTCTCTAGTCTATAAACTAAT
The DNA here is from genome assembly GCA_013398955.1 of Callaeas wilsoni. Classification (NCBI taxonomy): domain Eukaryota; kingdom Metazoa; phylum Chordata; class Aves; order Passeriformes; family Callaeidae; genus Callaeas; species Callaeas wilsoni. Next base: position 145,829 of record VWPU01005874.1, read on the forward strand.
TTTCTAAGACTGATACTGGATAAGCACTGGCCCTGTTAAGTATGTATCTGAATTCTATTAGGCATTAAAACACTTTATTAAAAAAAAATTGCAGAAGGGAAGAAATGAACTCCAGCAAAGATATCCAATAGAATTTTTGTTGAGGGCAAGAAAGGGCTTTAGGCAACTTCTACTTGCTGTATTGTTTCCAAAAACAATGAAACACTTTCAAAGTTTATGTTTCTCTTGACATTTCTCAGGTATTGAAGTACTGAAAGGCAAGACTGGGAGCCACAAAGGTACTTAAGTGCTTCTTGTTTAATTAAGGGTTAGTCAACCAAATACTTGAGCATCTGGGCAGACATGTCCTGCTTTATTTCACAAGACATTTGTGGCAGAACAGAGACTAGATACCAAATTTCTCAAATTTTAAACTCCCTTACAAGTCAGCCTAACTTTCACACCTGGCGAATGGAAAATTTTCCTGGGTTTAATGGACTTTGCTAAAGATCTGAAGTTGTCACTCAAGGCAGAAATAATTTCAGCAGGGGAATGGGACCCAACCACGTTTCTAAGAATGTTTAGTCATGTGTATTTGCCACTGTAGATATAAAATAAATGAATGGATGCTATTACTGAAATCCGAGTATTTGCAAATGTTTCAGTGTTAAATATTAGGAGTAACTCAATCAAAATCTTTCTCTTACCTGTTTTTCAAACTTGTCTGCTACCATCCTTGCCAATGGATTTGAGTTTTGAACCAGACACTAACAGCAAATGACTCAAAAAAAGGATCTAACTTGAGCTGGAGTGAACTCCCCTTTGCTTGTTACTTAATAACACTGATCCTCTACTGCTTCTTTTAAAAATTCCTATTTCAGATAACATTATCATGGAGTTCAGCAAGAAATAAAAGGCTGTTTACATCATTCATGTAGTTTACTTAAATTTTAGCATTACATTCAGATTACACAATGAAAACTAACCTGTTTGGCTCCCTTTTCTCCTGGTTTAAATAGCACCATGCTGCAGTGTGTGGGATTCAGACATGGCACAGCAAGTACCTGCACTCATGCAAACAAACTGTTTTCTCAGGTTGGGATGCCATTTCTAGTACACTGTTTGGGGGGAAAAAAACCTCCAAAACACCAAAACATAAAAACCAACCCCCTTCCATGTATTCCTCTCCAAGCATTTTGTATGGCTGCCCGTGACTGTAACATTTGGATGCATTCCCAACAGTGGAGTCCACAGAGTGTCCGTCTGTTGAGGGCTGCTCCGCCTAAGGAAAAGATCCCTCTTCGAATGCATAGAAGGGAAAGGATGGAGGAGAATGTTTCTGTGGATGTGGTTTTACTTAAGGTGGCAAAGTCTGATCTGAGAAACTTTTCGGTGGTTCTCAAAGACAGATCTAGGTTCACTCGGTCTCCTTTAAGATATGTAAATTACTAATTGCATTGTGCCCTTTTTAGCCAGCCAGTTGACTAAATTATACAATGCTTCATTTTGCAAAAATAGAAAGTATTATCAGGCAAAGCAAGTCACAGTTCTCAAGCAGCTGATTTAAAATTGTTTCTCCGGGAGAAACCTTGAAAACAATGTAACATCCCAAATCTGCTTTGAAATTTTGTAGAGTAATAGCATTCTATTCTATTAAAAAATAAAATCCTTCTATATCATCATCTTTCAAAACTGGAATTATATAACGCTCGACACTTAATGAACTTTTATTGACGTTATCGGGACTACTTATTCTGAAGCTCCTCTGCGCTCATTTAAAAGCTAAAGAGCACACAGGCAAGGGAAACTGCAGCGATGCCGTGATGCACAAAAAGAGGTTCATACCCCAGCTCTCCGAGGCTGAAGATAATAGATTTGCCTCTGTCCTAATTATACACTCCATCTCCGTGCATTAGCATGGAGCCTAGAAAACCTGACTCATCATCCCTAACAATCCCGGCGACCTGAGGCAAACACACACACACACACACGCTCGCATGCGTGCTCCCAACTTCCCCTCGAGCAAACACCTCATCCTGCTCCGCCTGGCAGCAGCGCAGTCGTGTCCCTGCATGTGCAACCCGCCGCTCTGGCAGGGGGAGCAGCTCGCCCCCCGCCCCGGGAACGGGGCTATCTCGGGAAGACGAGGATGGCGATGATCGGGGACTGGGTCTGGCCCCGGGGTCGGCAGGCAGGTGGGGTGGGAAGCTGACACCGGCACCTGACCGCACCGGTGACCCCAAACTGGGACCCCCCGGGGACGCTCCACGGGCAGCGGGAGCGGCCCGGGGGAGCCGCGGCCGCCGGGACCCCGGCCCTGGGGGCGTGGCCTCCGGGCCCTCTTTGCATGGCGCCCACCCTATTGGCCAGAGGAAGGCACGCGCCGAGGCGCCGGCCCCGCCCCTCTCTCCCAAGGCTGCCCAGAGACGCCACCGGCCACGCCCCTGAGCGGCGCCGGCCACGCCCCTCTCCCCGCCCCTATTCGCAGGCTGCCCGGAGATGGGAGCCGGAGCGGGCGCTGCCCATTGGCCGGCGGCGGGCGGCCCGCCGGGATTGGCCGGCGGCGGCGGCGGCGGGC